>APFE030907855.1:23327-43958 GCA_000404065.3 Pinus taeda | reverse complement strand
TTTTATCCAACTTGTATTTATTTTTCATGGCCTCTGTGAGCAGCAAGTGTCCACTTTTGCCAACTATTTCTACAGGGTCCCTTCCCATACAGGGAAGCCGAGAAATCCTATGAATAAGCTCCACCGTGATGGGAATGGGCTCCTCCAGCCACATGTACCCATTGTGCACCAGGAGAAGCAGTTTCTTAATGACAAATATCGTGATCAGTGCCCGATGTAAGTGTGGGATCCATAATAGGTGGAGTAGCATGACCTCCTCCACCCCACGCAGCCATTTCCATGGTTGTAGCATTGTAACTGCCCCCTCCTTGCTTTGTTTCATTAGCTAGCTAGTTTCTAAATGTGGGAACTTCTCACTATCCACCCCAATCTTCAAATTTAATTGTGGGCATGCGGCCTAGAGTGGAATCTTCAAACAAAATTCCCTTTTGGGAGGAACGAGGTTTTGAGTGCACTTTTAATGGCATCCAAATCTTTAGGTACTTTTACTCTACCTTTCCATGGGCGGACATACTTGGGCAGCTTTGCTATAGCACGTACCAGCTGAATGTCTTCTTCCATTTCTATCTTTGGTTCAATCTCTTCTACGAATACTTTAAGATCCTCCCCCTCATCATCTATGTCAAGATTAACCATCTTTCCCTTATCTTCTATAGACAGCTTACCAAATGGTGAATCTCGTGGAGACATACGAACCTATCTTGCTACCTATGGGGTTTTTTAGGCCTCAGTGTCTGGGGTGATTTTGGAATCTCTGGTGCATCCCCCATCAGTGAAGTAGGGCTCGATGTGGCTTCCTCAGCTGTTGTCATCATTCTACTCAGAAAGTCTTGTGTCTCTTTTGGTAATGTTGCAAACACTGAACTTGCTCTCACAACTTCTAATTTCGTAAGGTTCATACCCAATTGATAGCGCAATAAATGGATTTTCAAAATTCCAAGGGTTGTTCAGTGCAGATCCAGCTATGATTTATAGGCCTTTTTGAATTCAGATTTGACCATTCCCCTCTAATGTTTCTCATTAATGCGAGATTGGCAGCAGTTAGCCCCAAATCTAGTTCTGACTTCATATCTTAATTGCCCACTGCCTACTCCTTGTTGCTTGAAATGGAACATCTTGTCATGAGCAGTGCCACCAATGGTCACCTCCTAGCCTACTCATGCAATAGCGCAGCCCCTTATGTGCGTCCATGACCCTTGTGACGTCCCAACCCTACATGCAACCTTCATCTCATGCATCTCCCATACATACTCGTTTATAGTCCCATGTTCTCTTTCAACTACTTAAAGCACTGAGACTGTGCTTCCTACGGATGGTCACGCAGTCCCGCCACCAGTATGAGGCTTCAAGTTACCTACCAGCCCATTCCATGGGCACCCCTCAATTACCCTTGCATCCATTAGTGCGACGCATTCTTCCTTGTATAGTGCACAACCTTGTTTACTTTGTCTAGTAAGGTGCGGTCTCAACCATGGTACTAGAGCCACAAATTCTTGGCGACAATATTCTAACGCAGTGGTATCACTGCCCATATGTTGTCCTATCCTTTTTTCGATGCATATTTCTTGTGTGATTTCAGTTTCCATTTTTCTAATTTCCGCATCCATTATCATGCTTCTCTGCTTCAGTTGTATCCGATCTTTTTCAAGTTCGTGAAGCTCAAGGTTCCCTTGACAAATGGTTTCTTGAATCTCCATATGTTTTTCCTCACGCCGCTGCATAATAACTTTTCTCTCCTCACGTACTGTCCCAATTATGGGAGTTATTTCCCTATAGACCCATCAGACCACCGGTATGTGTAGGTCCCAATCAGTTCATTCCTCCTGGTAAAATTTGTTCATGATTCTGCATAGTATTTTGAATGCTACGATGTGGGATATTTGTGGTTTGCATTGCCTTTCCTACTACCATGTCTAGTTCTAATTTCCAATCCTTTGTCTAGGATATGCTTGCACAGCACATGTCTGCACCCATTGACACAGTAAGCACACAAGATGCTTTGCCTTGGCTGCCAAACTTTCGTTCGATGTTGGGGGCTTCCCAATCGCAAGTGCATCAGCCTTCTACATTTGCGCTAGTTCCTAATGGTCTTCTAATGTGTACCCCACCATTGTGTGGGGGTTGCGTGCAGTGTCCATTCCATCGCACCATACCGCTGTTGTTCTGGTATTGCGCTTTCAAATTTGTTCAGGAATTCATCCACAGCTATCACCCCACCATAGTTTGGCAGTTTCCTTGCCTCTGTTATCATGCAACACAGTGACCAAATCATCATGTTGCAATTTAGTGGTCACTTCATGTAGCCGGGTTTTCCAGCATTCTACTTCTTCATCTGAATCTGAAGTACAGGAACTGTCACGCTCCCGGGAGATTCTCCCATCTACAATCAAGTTCACCTACTCTTGGTCTCACATAGTTATCTAGTAAATACAATCCAACTTATCATCACTTTCATCATCGCGCATAGGTTCGGTGTAGCTCACTCCTTCTAAGTCCATTGGAACTACTACGTGTAGGGACCTTTTCTCAAATATCATCTTCTACTTCTTTAGGTTGATGACTCCATTCATATCGGTGGGCCAGTTTATTCCTACCAATGCGGGATAAGGATTGTTGTCATCAACAATCTCTATTACTTCAAAGTCCATCTATGTGCTCGTGCCTTCAATATCAACTTTTACCCCTTACAACCTCTCCATGGGCAAAACCTTCTGTTGGTTCACCATTCATAATTTAATAGGGGACCACTGTAACACAGGCTTGCCCATGCATTCCCATGTCTTCTTTGGTAACACATTCACATCCGAACCTAGGTCTAGGATTACCTGATCCATTTCATACTCGCCAATTTATGTTGTCAATCTCATTTCCCTCCCAGTGCGCAATGCATGCTTTCCTAGTTTCCGGACTACACACAATTCCCCTGACCCTACACACCTAGTGATCAACTCCTGTAGTCAAATAACTGCCTTATTGTCATGCAGCAGTTTCATGCATGTCTCCAAAAAGGTAGTAAGCATAGAAGGATCCATCCCTGGCTCTGGTCGATCCTTACTACCTGGAGTGGAGGCCTCTGGAAAGCTCTTCTTAGCTTCCATGAATGTCTCCTTTGTGTGTTCTAAGTCAAACTTAGGTTCCTTTGTAGGAGCCTTGTGATTCCATGCATCTCCTCGGGCTTCTTCCCCTTATCCTCCCCTGTGGTTGCATCGCTTCTGAGCACTATGTTCACTTCTAGGTCTTATTCCCAGGGTTCAAACCTCATCATTTGAATATTTTGAGTCGGAGGAGGCTGGAGCACCCCTTTCTCATGCATGTGTGTGATCAGCATCAAGAAATCTACCATTTCATGATCAAACTGAGTACAATATGAACAGGATACCCTCATCGTGATGGTACAATCGTGAGCATAGTGCCTGGGTCCTCTGTAATTGTAACAAATTAACTGTTTGTGGCCCCTTCTTGGTCCCATTCCTCCTCATCCTCGAACTCGCCCTTGAAATCCAGTGCATGCCATCCCTGCCATTGGATCGAGGGCTCGTACCTCTATCTACATCCGATAGGCTGGGGTTCGATCCATCATTAACTTGTAGCTATGAGAAGTACACTCGTCATGGCCCACCAATGTACAAAAATTACAAAACAATTGCTAGGGTGCCTATGTATACTTCTGCAAAAAATGACAATTATCGGTTTTGTGTTTTCCTCCTATCTGATAGATTGCACACCATAATAGAGGTGTTGCACTTGGCCCTGCCTGTGCCTCTAGTCTCAACGAAATCGGCCCCACTGCTACCAAATAGTTCACAAATACTGAACAGTGATCCTTGTCATGGCCCTGGCCCTTGCATTTTAGGCACCATACTTCCTCGCACGCCTCTAGCCGCAGTGCCCTATCCTGTTTCAAGCTCTACATCTCTAGGCAAATATCGTGTAGTTGCATGTGGATTTGTTGAACTCCCAGGCCTGGATCTTGTATCGGTGTCGCATGCAACCAAATCGCCATTTCCAATGCTTCGGCCTGGGTAGAAAGTTTCTATTGTGACAATGTCATCCTTAGGTATCAGAGATGCCACAAACCAGGCATAATGTTGTGCATCTGTGAGTGTCATATTGGCCTCGCAGATCGTGCTATTCAATCGCTAATCCAGATCCCAGGGGGTCTCGCCTAGAAGCATCGTGAGCTCTTTAAACTCGATGATTGACTGTGTCTCTGATTTTGGCCAACTAAACTCTCTATTCAACGCGTTGTCAATCTCTGCTATTCCTGCATTTGGGTGATCATTAGATTGCTTGATATACCATGTCAACTCGCGATACTATAGTATGATCACCAATGTAGGCTTCTTAATCTTGTTGTCTGTGACCCCTTACGCTTCCCACACTGCTCTTACCACGAACCATAACTAGTCCAGATCCTCATTCCCTACTCCTCTAAATAAGGGTAGCTTGATCGCGCTCACCATGCTGAACTGCGGGGTTGGTGGAGGTGGAGTGGTTGGAGATGGAGGTGAGAGAGGTGAAGCGAGTGGTGGCGTGGGTGGGGTTTCTCACTGTGGAATGTGATGCCTTATCAAACTGTCTGCACTTCTCGGAGAGACCTGAGCGAGCTCTTCCTCACTCTCGCGAACGTGAAATTAAGGGACTATTTCCTAATCTCTCACTACCCCTATAGATCTTTCTGCTCTGCGTCATTTGAACCATTAATGAATTCGCATAACCCACTTTTCACATAACAGCATCTTAATCCAAGCACTCAGATATTTTATGTACTTACCTCGTACTCCCTTGAGAAAACATCATTTTTCTTCATTGTAGCTTATGTTTTTGTCTATCGCGAACTCAGTGATAAATCCCCCTATTATCTGATTGAGACAATGGTCCATAGCTTGCGGGATCTTGTCTTGTGATACGTCTATTTTGTGCACTAATTCTAATGTCCACACTATTGGTTGGTCGAGCTTACACATTTCGTGGCTATCGGCTAACCTTTCCATCCACTCATACAATTCAGAAGGAAAATATGTGAAAAAGATCTCGTGGATCTCCATATAGATGTAGTAATCTAGCCACCTTTTATCAAATACCTGTGGAGTTTTGTTTTCTTGTGTCACGAACTCGTAAATCTTCTTGTCCAATCACTCTTCAATTTCCTTCTTTGTTGGGTTCTAGTGGCATGACATCAGACATCCCTTAGGTAGATCTCGGTCCCATCAATGGAACCATTTGTTGGCTTCTTGGGGCCTGACCCAGGTTCAAAAGTGAGTTAGCCAAGCAAATCCTAGAACTATCATCCCTTTCGGTAACATTCCATGGAGTGCGGACTGAGGTCTCACAAGAAGTAGTATGGGGGGTGCTGGAACTAGGTTTCCGCACTGTGGGGATGTCTGATATGAGTGACAGGTACGTGGTTAAACCTCCGTGCTTCCCAGATTTTGTGCACTAGCGGGATCTTCGTACAGATCCAGTTGTGGTGCGATTAGTATTAATTTCCCCAGTATTGGATTGTAGATTTCTGTGGTTATGTTTTTTAGAATCTTCACTCGGATATTCCACAGTTTCCATTTTTGCTTTGTTGACGTTTCGAGTCTAGGCCTAGACTCATCATTAGGACTTGATTTACAAAGGAGAGAGATAGTAGAGATAAATAGGGTTAGGGTTGAGATGTCAAGTATGTGAGCCGACAACCTACTGATTTGAATTAACTATATTTATTTTTTTTTTTTTATTACTTTTATTTTTTATTTATTTTTTATTTAGTTTTTATTTAATAATTTTTGATATGGATAAACTGGTTTAATAATAATAATATTATTATTATTATCTATTTTTTTTTGTATTTTTTACTTTACATTAAATGAACTTTATTATACTCATAATAATTCATGTTTATTTTATTTAATTTTTTATTAATTTTGTTTATGTTTTGTTTTATTTTTACAGTTTTAGCACTAGGGAGTTATATGTATAAAAAGTTTGTTAGGATATTTATGTTTTATATTTCTATAATTTATTCTTCTATTTATTTATTTATTTATTTTTGAGTTAAATATGTATTTGCTTAATTTTATTTATATTCTATTAATAAATAATTATTTATCATAATGATTTTGCATTTTACTTAAATTGTATTTAGTGGTAATTAGTTTATTATTATTTATTCTTTCAAGTTTTTAATTACTCAGGATGTTAATGAACTGATAACGAAAGGAGGAGAGAGAGAGGGTCAATTTAATCCGTGGGTGAGGAGGGAGGTCCAATTGCTACTAATTTCCAAGCCTCCATCCCTATTGAGGTTATGTGGGTGTTTTATGATCTCAAGAGCTTCTCTGACTTTTCGCTTGAAATAGTGTTTTTCATTTGCAATTGCTTTAGTGTTTTCAAGGCATATATGGTGGTTTTTCTTACCTGCATGTTCCGCCAAGGCTGAGGAATGGGTTCTTTCCCTACAAATATCTGCACTATGTTCTTTTAGCCTGATACTAACTGATCTACCTGTTTCCATGATATATTGTTCTCCACAGGAACAGTTAATAATATAAACACCTTTCTGCTCAAGATGTTCTAGGTTGTCTGTAACAGATTTCATTCTTTATTTAATAGTTTTCAAGGGTTTGGATGAGGTTTTGATATTCGTTTTTAAGAGAATTTTGGCTAGTTTGTCAGTTACACCATGAATATATGGAAGGTAGGCATTAGTGGCTGAGGAATTGTTGGTGTTGTTTTTATTGTTTCCAGATTTGGCTTTTTGAAAGGCTCTGAGGATATCTTTATTGTTGTATCCAATTTTGGAAAAAGACTTAGAAGACCCCAGTATTCCTTAATTAGAGGTTGTTCGTTAACGACTTAGAAGATTTCCATTCATGAGCATACATACAAGTACGGCCATATAAATAAACAGATATCATCAACACATAACATTCAAATACAAATCTAGGGACCAGATGCACAATATGTCAAACCAACTTATCTTTATTAATGATGCTTTCCAAGATCAATTCAATATAGACTTGACTTCACCCTGCGCACTCAGGTACAGGAGTCTATGCACTCAACTGTCGACTCTACTAGGCCTCTATGCACTCAGCTGCAGAGCCTCCACCTATCACTATGTCCCAATACACTTTGGATTCACTCCTATCTTCTAACCATGCCTTCACATCTATCTATTACTTGTCAAAACTTCCCTAACTCACTTTACAATTAGAGCATCGATCTATTTATACAATCCCATGGTCTGTGGCCCATGGGTAGGTTGACACACTTTACATTAAATTACATTATCTTAGGGTAGACAACCTAGACTCTTTACATTTCATGAGCTCTTTACATCACACTTGACCAACCGTCAAGCTCCAAGCCCCAAAAACATGTTATGGGGGGATCTGCTTCCCAAAAACTTGGCACAGATGGACATATGGTCACAAATTTTAGATAGGGTCTACCCGCTCAATGTCAATGTCTTCTGCCCCCATGTTGACTTCTATGCTCATATTGACATGTTCTATTTCCTTGTCAAGTTCCACGTCTAATACCTTGCCCTTCTCTTGTGCAGTGGGATTTTCTTTCTGTGGGTGCTTTCTAGGTTACACGCGCACTGGTCGTGCCACTTTCTACTTATCCTTCTTTGGTTTGGACCCTCCCTAGTTAGCGTAGGCCTCGGCTTGAGTGACCTCATCAATTTGGGTAATTTGGCAGATACCTCTACACTTGCTACCTATGAGGTAGTGCCCTCAACTACCATCACTTCTCCAACAATTGTAGTCTCCACAGGTGCCAACATAATGCCAGTTCAGAGCTCCTGAGTTTCCTTCAGAATTTCACAAACACTGAACTCACTACCAAAGCCTCGAAATAGTCAAGGTTCATGCACAACTCATAGCTCAACACCTCAATTCTCAAAATGGAAAGTGTTCTTTGTTGGTTAACCATCTATAATTTATAGGTCATTTTGGATTTGAATCTAATCGTTCCCCCAAAAATCTTTTCTGATCTGAAAATGAAACTATTATTTGTTGCGCAAGGTATTCATTTCCATTAACTTATATGTGCATATTGCTACTGATGTCTTGCAATTGAAACAAAGTATTTTTTGATAAATTTTTGAGTCTTATGTGTGAAGGAGGATTAATTCAATTTACTATTTATCATATCAAATATGAAAAACATAGAAAGATAAATTCACATATTATAACACAGCAATTGATAAGGAAGTTCACCCCTCCTAGACTACATCTATCGGGTCCAAGGCTCCTAAATGGGCATGTCCTTGTGTTATAGACATATTTCAGCACTGCAACCCAATCATACATGTTGATAAACCAAGGGATATTTAACTCCTAAAAGTTTTTTTCATACCCTAAAGGATCATGGTAAACTGATTACATCATTTCCCATAAGTTCCACCTGAAAAACCACTCAGAACTGGCGAAAACTAGACCATACTGACTGCTCCATGGTCAGGGTGTGATGCGTCTCACCTACTACACACAGGAAGTGCACTGCATACTGAAAAGGCCTTCTGTAGGGTGCGATGAGTGAGAATGGACAAATGGAAAACACAATTTGCTAAGTGGATGCCCAGGGAATCTTCTAGAAACTTCTCATATGACACTTGCCTCTCTGAATTCACCCAGGGATGAGTAACAGATCAAAGAAATCTCCAAGTGGAACCAAGAACTATCAGTGGCATGATATTAATCAAAAACCCAGAGCTGACTCAAACCCTTTGCAAACATCTATAAATGGATCCCTCATCTAAGAGATCTAGAGGGTGGAATTTTGATATTTGTAAGGAAGTGTTGTTGGTTTCTCTTTTAGAATAGACATTGTATTGTTTGGTGATCTTGATTTTCATGAGGTGAACAGGGATTTGATGCTGGATTAGACAGTTGGGTTGTAATCCTCTCTTCTATTTCTACTATTAATAAAGTTCTTTGAGTTTTCCTCCATATAATCGTCTATTTGTGAATCTTGTTATTTGTGAATGCAATTGTATGGTCAATGTATTTCTGATTCTACATTGTTTATGGCATTATAGATCAAGATGCTTTGATGGTGTTTTGTTACTTTGTCTCTACATGTAATCTCTAGAACGTGAAAAGTAGGAGAGGAGTGGCAAGGTCTATCAAGGGAGAGAGGAAACAAGCAAGAAGCCAAGTGGAAGATCCATGTTGGTCCTCTTTACTTCCCTATTATCTACCATACATAAAGGAAATAGCAATTTTCTTTGATTTTTTGTTTCTAAGATAGCTACCCATCTTAGTGGGACTAGCAGATTGAAAAGACACTAGTTTTCCTAGAAACAAAATGGTGACTCCACTGGGGAAGCAAATATTTTGTTTGTTTGTTATTTTTGTTTACTTTATAAACTACAGACAGAGCCTGAAGTTAGCCAGCTAGCCTTCGAACTACTTTTTCTATGCAACTGCAATGTAGATGAATGTTGCTTCAGTCAATCTCCAGGTTGGTTTATGTATTGAACATCTGACTTACAAGCATCCTAAATGCCCTTGTGGTAGCTCAATAACCTCATAAGATCATACCCCTGCACCTTTTTATCACTATCTATCATAGCTTAGCCTAAATCACTGAACTTAGCTACAAATTTTGAGAAAAAACTAAACTCAGTTTCGCTCCCTGGCCCATCGCACTATCTGTCACTGGCAGCCTGTATGCAGCACACCTCCCATGTGTTGCAGGTGAGATGCATCCCTGTTTCCCTTAAGGACAGGTGTGTTCACTGAATGATATTGTTTCTGTCTTTGAAATTTGGTTTTTTCGTCCTTATTTTCAGCTCTATTTAGTAGTTTTGCTGCTCATGATGAGTATCTCATTGTTGAAGTCTCTTTCCTTTAAATTATTCAGCCTCCATTGATATGGATTTGTAAATTATTTTATGTGTTTGTCTATCATTTACAGTCCTTCTTTGTCATAAATAGCTTAATCGATCTGTTGTTTTTGATGCAAAGAAGTGTCGTAACTATCATTTTGAGTCAAAAAGAAGAGTTTCGTAAAGTCTTCCTCTTCTAGATATTCAACTGGGCTTTTTCCATTGTATTTGATTTGAATTATTAATATTTAAAGTGTCGAAATTAGTTTTCTATTCGAAATTGAAAAGCAATGTTTGAGTCTTCCTTTCATTTTGAAAAGAAATTGTCGAAGTGTCGCTTTGAAGAAAATAGTTCAAATCTGTACTTAGCTTTCCTTTTTGGCATTCTCATATTAAGGAAAAGAAAAACAAATATATGCATCTACATTTTCATTTAGACTGTGTATGAAAATGATTTATGGAAAGTGGATTTAGTGTGTGCTCTCTACTCTCTGTTGAAAGAATCGTTATCTTCTTTCCTTAGTAGCTAGGATTTTCATTGCTAAAATAAATGATTGTTTATCATTTTAGATTGCATGTTTAGGAATTTTACATCTACATCATGCAGTGAAACTTGAAAGACAAACTTATAAGAAAGATAAACTCTAAAATAAATCTCAATGAACATAACCATGCTTTGGAACCTAACGCAACACATCTGGAGGTCTAGGCTAGAGACATATTCTAGTGTCATAAAACCTGGTAATTATCATTTTCGTCAAAGGTTTGGTGATTCCTCCTCTTTGATACGACAAGTGCTAGTATGGATTTGTGCTCCCCGTACCGTCAAGTATATATTGGGAGACCACAATAGGTTGATATCCTTTATCCATAGGAAGACGTGTATGCTTCCCTATCAATCGCAATGCACTAAATGCAGCATTCAGGAAGATTGAATGCCGTACATAAGTCCTTGGTAATTTCTCTTTAATTTACCACCAAGGTGTATTTTTCATTTTTACAAGTGGTTTGGTAATCCCTCTGTCTAGATTTCCAGAGTAGCCACTTTCGTTCCTTTTCGACTCCTTAAAATAAAAGTTCCATCTGAGCACTTGCCAGTTCAAGCTCATTAAAAATCGAAGGCGACTAGAGTCATCTTTAACTTTTTCTCGACTCTTAAAAATTGAAAAAGAAACATTGTGTCAAAGCATCGTTAAAATTTATTTAATTGGGAAAAACATCCCTATTCCTTCATTGATCTTAGGTTGAGGTAATGGAGTCCATCGTTCAAGGAATCCCTCCTGGGGGGAATCCTAGTCCTTTCTCTTCTTGGGGAGATATCTATGCTCCGTATATTGCCACATTCTCCCTTCCAGGAATCACAATTGGCCTGCTAGTATGGCTTTCTCAACCTCTGTCGTTCAAAATACCGTGTTTCCTCAACAATCAAATCAGTAACTAGTTGATACCAAAAGTGACCTTTCACCTTCTACTTCATTTGTTTCTCCCTCCCCTTCTTCCTCTACGCATGGTGAAACTAGTGATACTAAAAACCAAGTGGCTGAGAAGAAGAAGAAAGGGAAAGAGAAGAAGAAGAAGAAGCCGATTAAGCAAGGGCCAACAATGAATCATCTGGTGAAAATCCACACATTAAATCTCCTAAACCTCCTTGTCTAATGTGTAAAGGCAACCATTTTCATCAAGATTGTCCTAGCATTCTGCAAATCTTGAGAGAATGGTCTCCCTTTCCACACCGTTCGGCGTCATCAACCTCTGGTGATCATGTTGACAGCACACCATCAACTAGTGAAAATGAAGTTCCTAGACAGAAAGTAAAGGTCAAAATTCCATGTCAGTTATGTGATGAAGCCATCACCTTCGCCAATGTATTTTTCTAGATGAGGCCAAGAGAATCTTACATAACCATCCTGCTTCACTGTAGTGGCTTCCACTCGGATACAAGAAACTCTTACCAGGTCCATCGCTAGTTGAAAACCCAACTAATGTAACTCAACCATTGGTCAAAGCACCTATCATTGAAAGTAAACCTTCTGATTCCATGGTGGACCAAAGTCAATAGTCCGAGATGGTAGTCGACCCAATCTTGCCTTCAGAAGGTCCACCTTCAGACGATGCAATTTCCAAAGAGAATGAGAACAATACTATCCAAATTCTTTTTGTTAATACAGAGTCTGATGAACTTGGGGGAAATCCGCCCATTCCTTTACAACAAGAGGAAAGTTCCCCATTTCAAGAGATTCATCCAGCCATTTATTCAGTACCCCCTCCAAGAAATCTAGTCATTTCCTTCAATTGGAGTCAACTAGCGAGATCCCGCCTTCCATCTAATGTACCATTCTGAATCATAGTAAAAGTTTACAAAATGATCGTGTCTAGCACTATCATAGATGAAGGGGCTTTAGTGAGTATCATTTCCTCAATCGCTTGGAAAGCGCTTGGTTCACCATCGCTTTTGCCTGAGAATCAAAATTTGTCAAGCTTCAACAAAGGAACTAATCGACTGTTAGGATCCTTTCGAAGTTTCCTATAACTTTGAAAATGAAAATTGTTCACTTGAACATGATGGTACTCAAAGTACCATTAGATTACAATCTACTCCTTGGACGTGACTATGTTTACAACATGGGAGCTATTGTTTCGACACTCTTTTGAGTGATGTGTTTCCCGCATGAAGGCAGAGTGGTGCAACTTATCGACCAACTTTAATTTCTCAGTTCAAATGTAGCTACAAGTCCAACATCATCCATAAATGGTCTCTTTACGTCAAGAATGTCTCTTCAACCTTCTGTTCATCCACTTAATTACCGAAAGTAGTCCGGTGGATGTAACGAAGCTTAGGGGGCATGCACCCTAGTCTGCTTCGGTAGGCGAACCCAGCTGAAAAAATAGATTTCCTTGTAGGTTATATGATTATTTTGAAACATCATTTCCTTGTAGGATATGGGATCAGTCTGAAATAGTTATCTCCTCGCAAGTTATGTGATTGGAAGCTCACATCATTCACCTTTTTCTATTTCAATGGACAAAGCTAAGGAAGTATTTTGTCTGCTCTGCGGATGAAACAATCCTGCTTAAATGTAGGGACTTCCATAAGGTAACCTGGAAATTCTCATTTTCTCAATACCTGGGGGAATGCAAACCTCTTTTATGAAAGTGAAAAGTGACCAATTTCTTTTTTTAGCTTCTTCTCGGGTTAGGTGATTGGTCTAACCACCATTCACCTTTGTCTGCAGTGCGCGGACGAAGCAAAGGAAGTGTTTTGTCTAGGAGGAAGACAAAACTATCCTACCTAACCTCAATAGCTCCTTAGTTATCAATGTAGTTAGCTTTGTAGTTTGGTCATTTCTAGCCTACATAAAAAGGCAATGAGCACATGTTATCATAGAGTTCAAGCTTAATAAAAAATAAACCTACCAATGAGAGGCATCTTTAAAACGATTGGCATGAGCAATGTTTCTGCAAGGTTCAAGCTCATTAAATAATAAACCCGCCACTGAGCATATGTTAATGCAAGGTTCAATCTCATTAAAAAATAAACCTACCTTCAGTAAACGACCTCTATGATTTCCATGCTATCAGCCTTTTAATCCTTGGTTGTGTTCTTACCATCACCTCAATTATTTTGGCCGATTATATGCTTCCACTTGATTGGTTACCCTTTTGAGGAATAGTTGCGACTAGTGATTTTGTGAGCCACCCTCTTTACACTGCCATGTTTAAGAAGTTCCAAACTTACCTGGAACCAGTAGATACCTGAAAACATCATTCATTCCTAAAAACGAGTCACTTTTAAGATCTTTTAAGACTCGTTAAATATGAAAATATTACCGAGCTACTGGCATTTCCAGCTTGTTAAAGTAAGGGGAACCGTCATCCCTCCTCTGCATTTTAATATTTTTGGACCTGAGGGATCATTCGAAAAAAATATTAAGCACTTGTCTTTTTTGGCTCACTAAAGTGATTGAAAAGTCATCCCTTTCATATTATTTTATACTTTTCCGGACTTAAGGGATTATGCTACGAAAAAGGATTGTGGAGTTTCCTTTTCATCTGTTTTCAAACTCTCTAAACATGAAAAGGACCGAGTTATCCTTGTCGTTAAACCCATTAAAATAATAGCAAAAAACTTGTCCACCCAGACAAGAACAAGTTTCATTGTCGCTAGGCTCGCTAAAACATAGTGACAAGTTTGCCTGAAGGGAAAATTATAGAACAAGCACATGTTATCCTCCTCAAGCTTGACAAAAATAAAGAAGTATTGATCAGCAATGACTGGGTAAAAAGGGAAGAAAACTTGAAGATCTTGATTGGTAGCAGGTCACTCTTGAAAATGACAGTTTCTCTCCATCACCATGATTGAGTCGGGTTGGGTTATTTCATTCACCGGTTATATCACCATTGGTCCTCCATAGCATCCATTTTTGGGGTTAATGATATTGATCCATCTCAGTGTCGCTGATATGTTCAAGAGAAGTCATTCAGAGAATTCACCACCCAACTAACGCCTCATCCATTGTAATACCTTCACCCTCCATTTTCCATGACTTCCATTCCTAAACCTTGTATCATCAGATTGTTTTCACCTCCAGAAAATCATTTGATTCATTTCGTGTCATAGATTAGGGATACATTAAGGCCCTCCTATGACAGGTCACCTCTTGTCGACATAAGCTCATTATCCAAGAATTTGACTTAGGAACAACCCTTTTAGTACTTTAAATCTTACATGCCTCAATGGAAAGTTTCTCGCTTCCAGCGACAGGTTTACATTAATGGCCTTCGACCAAAAGATTTTACATGGTGCTCGACATCAGATCATATACTCACACCATGTGAATTGTATATAGTACCTTAAGGGTCATTATCATTATCAGTGATTCATCTTGCGCATGTTAATAGATTACATCATTGGTTGTTAATCAGGCGATGTATTTCTATGTTTGACTTCAGAACATCTTTTCACATGGATCGACTTGTACATCAGGCGAACATTGAATGAGTTTGAAGAACACAGATCTAGTTTCATCCATCTGGACTGTGCTATATTCAGGAAAATAAAGACACCAAATGTACACAGAAGCTGCACAGATGATCATCCAAGCTAAGGGATGATGACTACACAAGAATCACCAATCTGCAATAGCAGATGATTATCTGTCCTGTGTACATGAAAATGAATTTATAAAGTTGAGCATGGGAATGCCCACCTCAGCTAGATCATGAAAATAATATGATGATGATGTATTGTATTGTATTTTATATAGGTCACCTTGCAATTCGAATACTTCAGATCCTCATGATAAAGGATTTCACCTGACATCAGAAGATTTAAGACCTCATGCTTTAGGGGGAAACTGTTATAGACATACTTGGGCACTACAATCCCAATCATATATGTAGATACACCAAGGGCTCTTTAACCCCTAAAATGTTGTTTCATACCCTAAAGAATCATGGTCAATTGATTACATCATTTCTGAGAAGTTCTACCTGAAAAACCACTCAGAACTGGCCAAAATTGGACCATACTGACTGCTCCATGGTTAGGGTGCGATGCATCTCACCTGATACACATGGGAAGTGTGATGCATACTGAAAAGGCCTTCTGTAGGGTGCGATGAGTGAGAATGGACAAATGACAGAGACAGTTTGCTAAGTGGATGCCCAGGGAATCTTCTAGAAATTTCTCATATGACACTTGCCTCTCTGAATTCGCCTAGCGATGAGTAAGAGATCAAAGAAATCTCCAACTGGAACCAAGAACTATCAGTGGAATGACACTAATCAAAAACCCAGAACTGACTCACACCCTTTGCATCTATAAATGGATCCCTCATATGAGAGCTCTAGAAGCTGGAATTTTGTAATTTGTAAGGAAGTGTTGTTAGTTTTTCTTTGAGAATAGACATTGTATTGTTGGGTGATCATGCTCTTCATGAGGTGAAGAGGGCATTGATGTTGGGAGGATGAGGTTGGATCAAACAGCTGGGTTGTAATCCTCTCTTCTATTTCTACTATTAATAAAGTTCTTTGAGTTTTCATCCATATAATCGTGTATTTATGAATCTTGTTATTTATGAATGCAATTGTATGGTCAATGTATTTCTGATTCTGCATTATTTATGGTATTATAGATCAAGATGCTTTGATGGTTTTTTGTTACTTTGTCTCTACGGGTATTCTCTAAAGCATGACAAGTAGGAGAGGAGTGGCAAGCTCTATCAAGGGAGAGAGGAAACAAGCAAGGAGACAAGAAGAAGATCCAAGTTGGTCCTCTTTGCTTCTCTCTTATCTATCATACGTAAAGGAAATCACAATTTTCTTTGATTGTTTGTTTCTAAGATAGCTACCTGTCTTAGGGGGACTAGCAGATCGAAAAGACACTAGTTTTCCCATAAGCACCTTACTCTTATTAGATGCTCAAATCGGTTATGCTATCAGAAGAAATCATGAACAGGAAAAATAAGCTGTGAAAATGAGTGTAGAACATAGGAAATAGTCAAGAATGACTTTTTTTTCACCTCCAATGGCTAACCATAGCCCGGTACAGCTCCAACACTCCCTAGGCCTAATGGCTCTCCAAGCTTCTTTGCCAGAAAAACACCTGAGGCTAAGCTCTGTTGGCTCTGAAACCTCTACCATTGGATTTGGACTGCTCAGAATACCAAAAATAAAAATAAAAAATCACTCCAAAAGGATCTCCCTAGTGAAAGTTATGACCTCCTGAAGTTTTGTCTAGTTTCCCTTAAAGAAACTCCACTAAACTTGGCTTAACTGGAGTTAGCCCAGCTAAATTGGCCAACTCCACCGAAAATGGCGTGCTACACCAAATTTGTTAGAACCGTTAGAGGTGGCATTAAATGTTTGCTATCATGGTCACATGGGTCGTTACCTTAACCGTTGTGTTCACAGTTTTATCCGTCGGTTTAAGCCTATGGTTCTGATCCTTGGTCATATGGTTAGGGGTTAGCCCCTTTTCTGCCCAAACCTTACCTTAACAAAATTTATATATGATACGTGACCTAAGGTTGGTAAGAACCAATGTATAAGTGGGCTAGTCGGGCCTCTGGGCCGGTGGCCACCTGATCCAGGGTCGATTCCTGTGAACATACAAATATTTTACCACCATAAACCTGCAAACTTGGGGCCGCGTGGTAGCTTCCAAGCATGTCACGTGTTGGCCCCTGATTGGTCCTCCAAAACAAAATATTCTCATTAATATTTTGGGGAATATTCCATGGAATATTCTAAAGAATATTCCTCGAAATATTATTTTTTAAATTTTTTTAAAATGCAAATTTTACAGTTTATTTGGCATTTTCAAAATGCAATAACTCCTCCATACGATTTCGGATTTGAGTGTTATTCATAGCTACAAGATTGCTTTGACAAGGCCTATCCAAACATTCTAGTTTCAATGAATTCCGAGCAATTGAAAATTTGAGCATTTTTTCCACTTAAGACATGATCACCTGATCAAACCTCCCAAATGGGAAGCTTTTGGACCCCAAAATCTCTTTGATTATCCAAAATGAAGACAACGAGACGGATTCTCCTCTCTTCCAACCTTGAATAAGTGAAATCTTCCTAACTTCATCAAATTGAGCTTCTCATAAAAAGATAAATTTTCCCTTGAATTCATTAACCAACCATTTCCAAGATTGACTGAGTCATGATGAAAATTCTTGAAATTTTCAAAACAACAACTATACTTTGTAGAAAGCATACTATTTCTGCAATAGTCAAACTTCAAAGAAGACTTAAAATAAAGTTTACCTTACCAACTGTTCACATGGCAAATTTTTGCTAAATGAGCCTTGTATTTTTGTCGAATCCTTACCAAGTTTTCTCGCCATACCAATATGTCATCCTGAAGCCAACATTGACCCATCCTGGACTATGTGCCCTCTTTGCTTCCATGCTTTTCCTTCTCATGGAATTTTGCACCACTTTGCACTGACACTTCGTTCTTTGCACCGATCGACACCAAAGGTATCTTGTGCAACATTTTGTCATCTTCTTTCAAAGATGAACTATTATCAGACTAAAACATATCATCATTTATATCAACAATAATATGAAAATGAAATTGTACAAAATCTTGTTGTTTAACCATCAACAAAGTTATATTTTGACTTGCATTAACTAGCCTTTTCAATTGCCCCGCGTGGACTAAAGAAGATTCTAGCTTCTTCTTATGTGCTCTCGCAATGTACTCTCTTCCATCCTTGAACAGGTGATACTTATTCTCATGGCGATGGAAGATTGCCTTTTCGTCAAATAAATATGGACTACCCAACACAACACTTGTAATGTGAAGCGGTACTACATCCAATTCAACTATGTCAACATAATGAGTTGTCATGGCGAAGCATAAGATGTACTTCTTTGAGACTTGTAAGTTTGCATCCTTGCATATCCACCCAAGTGGATAAGGCTTTGGATGTGGAATTGTCTCAAGTTTCTTCTGTTTGACCACATCTTCTGAGATGAGATTAGCTTGAGACCCACTATCAAAAAGTATGTCTCTCTTTGTGTGGTTTGAAATTACCCTCACATGAAATAGCTCTATCCTCCTCTTTTCATTTTGAGTTTCTTTGTGACAGTTTAATGTGCTAGAACTGGGATTTGTTTCTTGTACAACCTCTTTCCCCTTTATGTTCTTTAATACCATAACAATAATTTTTGTCTCATCACCTGATTCAAACCCTAAGTCTTGTTCAACAGTTGCTACAGTTTTCTCCTTTTCTTTGGTTTTATATTTCTCTGGTTTCAGCTCCGGATGAAGCTTCCAATGATGGTCTTCATCGTGGCTTGATTTTGAGGCATTCTTGCAAAATAATTTCCCTTTTTCCTTTCTAGAGTTTGCAATCCTTTTTCTTTATTTTCCTTTAAAATCACTACCCTCATTTCCATCAAAAGTGTTTTTCCCTCTAGTCTCTAAATGCGTAGCTTGTACACAAACTTCGTCTAGACTAACAGGAGTGAACATAAGGATAGTATGTTTAAGGTAGTTGTGCAAACCACCTACATATTTCAGCAAAGTGTCTTGACTTTGTAAGTATACCCTTAATAAGAGTGCTCTTCTCCTAAACTCTTGAGTGTATTCTTGAACACTTTGTCCTTTAAGTTGCCTAAAACTTTGCCAATTAATTATAGACTTTTGTAAATGAGCAAGAGGATAAAATTGCTTCTTAATTGTGGAAATAAATTCAACCCATAATAAAGTAAACATACCAATTTTTTGAATTTATCCTTGGTCTTGGCTTCCCACCATACCAATGTTGCTCCATCCATTCTTAAAGAGACTAACTCAATCTTGGTGTCGTCATCATGTAAGTTATAAATCCTTAAATAAACTTCCAACTATCTTATCTAATTTTCAAGTTTCTCTACATTGACTTCACCATTAAACATCGGTAATTCAAATTTAACATCTAGCTTTAAAAATGGGCTTTTTCTAGAATATTTAGGCTTGTGAGGTTGATTTACCGAGGTAGAGGATGAAGATGTAGAGGAATAGGATGATGATGGAGATGGTGGATCGCCATTTCCTCCATGTCCTTTCTTTGAATTATCATCACCTTTATTTCCTCCTGAAGAGCCCTCTCCTTTCTGATGTTTAGACCCTTCTCCAAGCAACCTATCATTCCTTTCTTGGTATAATATTCTTACCATCTCAGTCATGTCCAAAAATGATTTTTTGAATATCCGTTCTTCCTCTCTTCGATCCATGTCTTTAGGAACTCCCCCTCCCCTTTTAGACATACTTGAAGCTTCTTTTAAGGCTATTGAAGGTGAATCAAAAGGTGGAGATACTGGCACCCTCACCCTCCTTGGTTGAGGATTATCTTATGCTCTAACCAGTTGTTTTTTCCCTCTTTGAAGCTTAATCCTCGTAAGCATTAAAACTTGCAAAACAATAAAAAATATATTTGCACAAAACTAATACTCAAAACTGAGCTCCGATACCAACTGATCTAAAAATGAAACTACTTTTATTTGTTGTGCAAGGTATTCATTTCCATTAAATTATATGTTCAAACTATTACTGATGTCTTGCAATTGAAACAAAGTGTTTTTTGATAAATTTTTGAGTCTTATGTGTGAAGGAGGATTAATTCAATTTACTATTTATCATATCAAATCTAAAACATAGCAAGATAAATTCACATAATATATCATAGCAACTGATACGGTAGTTCACCCTCCTCGGCTACATTTGCCAGATCCAAGGCTCCTAAACGGGCATGTCCTTACTCTTATTAGATGCTCAAATTGGTTATACAGTGAGAAGAAAGCCTAAACAAGAAAAATAAGTTGTGAAAATGAGTTCAGAAGACAAAAATTTGTCAAGAATCACTTCTATTTCACCTCCAATGGCTAACCATAGCCTAATATAGCTCCAACACTCCCTATGCCCTAATGGCTCTCCAAGCTTCTTCGCTAAAAAAACACTTGAAGATAAGATCTATTGGCTCTAAAGCCTATACCATTGGCTCTGGAATTCTCATAATACCCTAAATAAAATAAAAAACTCACTCCAAAAGGATCTCCCTAGTGAAAGTTATGACCTCTTGAAGTTTTGTCCAGTTTCCCCTAAAGAAACGCCACTAAACTTGGCTTAATTGGAGTTAGTCGTGCTAAATTTGGCTAACTCCACCCACAATGGCACATTTTGCCAAATTTGTCAGAACTGTTAGAGGTGGAATTCAATGTTTACTATCGTGGTCATGTTGAGGAGGTAAATCCCCTCTGCGGACAGAGGCGATCCCTACTAGCCCAGACCGGGTCTAGCAACA
>APFE030907855.1:0-17228 GCA_000404065.3 Pinus taeda | reverse complement strand
ATATTTATCTTCAATTCTTCCATGTCTGTCTTCAAATCTATCTTCAAATCATCCATCTTAGCTTCCACGTCATTCATCTTAGATTCCACGTCATTCATCTTAGCTTCTACACCTTTCTTTAAATAATCCATCTTAGATTCTGTTCCTTTTTGTGCAAGTGACACTTGTTGCACTTGGTCTCGTAATTTTGATATATCATGTTGCATTTCTTCCTCTTCTTCATAAGTCATTCTAGAGCTTTCAGTTCACCTACTAGGTGTTTCCATTTTCTTTCTTCGGGGCATCAGTTACTGATAATAATGCTTCACTATGCCCTTTGAATTCCTTTAAAATAATTTTTCAAACCAAGCTTACGAAAACATTTAAAAAAATATACACACCTTTTTTCACTTTGTAGGAGATTGATATTGACTGTGATGTATCTCTATAATTTTAGATCATCCAGTCCTGAAATTGTGACCTACGGTAGCCCTCTATGTCCTCTTTCCAATGCCACCAGTCTGACGCCAATTGGATTCTCCAACGAAGGGTTATGCCAAATCTCCCACAGTGACCTGATTATAGACTAATTCAGTAGAGAGAACTTGTACAACGTGCCAAGTGTCCCTATTTTGATATTTTTCCCTAAAAATATATATACAAGAAACTAAAATCCGTCCTCTTTCTGTACCTTCCTATGAAATTTCAATCTGATGCTCAGAGAGAAAGTTATGTTGATTTTCCCCAGGTCACCTATTTTGAATGTAATTCAAGATTTTGCAAAAGGACCAAGTTCCTCAGTTCATATATCCAAAAATATAGCGCGAAAAGCTCTAAAGTTCGGACCTGAGATTTAGTGTGATGTCTTCTCAAATGGGTTTTTTTTAACTTTTGAAACATCGCAAAAACAAAGTTATAGTGAAAATTCCAGGATGACCTGTTTGAAGCAGCGAAACCCTAGAATCCAAAGCTCTGATACCAAATGTTATGAAACCAATTCAAGAAAAGATAGATCAACACCTTAGAATTCAACCTCTTTGAGGGGGAAACCTCCTTTACATTACATAAATGAACAATTCTTGGATGATTCAAATGACAAAACCTCCTTTCTATATATAGGAGTCTAAGGAGTCACAATATAACCCAGCCGACCTAACAATAATAATATAAAGCCACAAAAAAAACAATAGAGGATTCTATGGGGCACAATAATAACAATATGGGGACAATAGGGGCACAAAAATATTAATAAGGGGTACAACTACAATAGTAATGGGGTAATCACTAGTATTATAGGGACCCAACAGTTTTGCTCTTATTGAATATGATGAATTGCCTTGAGGGTAGATTTAGAGCTGCATCATGGCCCTATTTTTGTTATTGATAGGTCACCTTGTGCTCAACATCAATCAGTATCATGCGTCTTTGACTGGTTGGTTTCCCTTAGGTTCGACATTAGCTTTCACTATCACACATTGGGATTCATGCAGTACCTTGGTTTCCATTTGAACCTATTGATGGATTCCTCACCTCTGTGTCAGCTTTCATTATTGGTTGGTTTAGAGGATTTCTATCGTGTGCTAGCTACATGTTGTGTATGCTAGAAACATGCTTTGGTTAGGTTACTACATCTTTATTCATCTAATTCCTTCCACATTATTGGCCTACAGGTTACACTCACACTAGATTGATGAAGGATGCCTCAATGCCTTCCTTCTACCAAATCTTTTCCCATCAACTTTAGCTCATTGCTCTGGGTAAAATATCTAGAGTCCATTTGGCAGTAACTTAGGGTTTACAATCATTAGTGGGATATTCCTTCACTATCAACAATGGGAAAAAATCATTATCTCCTTATTGATAGATTCTTCCAAGTGTTTGACTACAACTCATTTATTTTCACTTGTTAGATTGTACTGGGTACCTTGGCTCTCATCATCATTATCGGTTAGTAGCCTCGCGTTTGTTAATGCTATACATCAATGACTGGTAATCAAATGATTACTCACATGGTCTGTTTCAGATCATTTATTCCCATTATGTAGAAATGTACCACAACATTCAGTGAATACCTCTGGTTTGTATCAGCATCTCTTGGTTCACTTTTTAGTTTCTCCTGTTTCTATCGGTTGACACCATCCACGTTATATGTTGCAGTTCCTTACAATGACATCCTATACGTTGCCACACAAGTTGTGGTGTAGTACCATTTATTCCACCATTTCGAATTGATACCATTTGGGTCAGTTTTATGACTTCACTAATCAACTTCATACTTCAACAACTATTTATATGTGATATTCAGGCATGCACTTTGTTGCTTATGATTAGATGATGCATTATGTATTTTTAGTTCCTTTATACTTGTATGCATATTGGATCCTCTTTTTTACTTGACATGAAAACATGATTTACTATTTCTGAGCAGGGGTATGCCTGCCTAAGATAACAGTTTCTTTCTGATCTCTTTCGCTGGCTTGGCAAGCTGAATTCTAGTGAACTCCTTCTCAATCTCAACATGATTCCTATATACTTAATACATTCTGGCCATCATGTACCCCTTCTGATCTCATATATTAGGGGGCATCTATTATAACACAGTTTACTACTCTTGGTATATTTGATGCTCTGATTATGGCCTAGGGAAACCCTTCCATCTAAACTTGGTCCAAAATATAAAAAGCAATGTTTTATTTCCTATATGCTACTTTTCACTGTGATAAAATCATGTACACATGGTTCAGCATATACCCAACCTGCGTACATGTGTTAAAAAACTTAAAATAACAAATTTCCTTAATTTCGGGCATAGTCCATAGGTTTTACCTATTACTCACCTCCTATAGCTCATGACCCAATTGTTTCCCAACTGAAAAAAACTAATTTGGAAAAATATAAATAAACCTTCTTGGGAAGGCCTCAAGGGAGAAGAAATGAGATATTGATATTATAGTTGATTTATCCCTAATCGATTCTGATGAAATCCCTGTGCCTTCTGCACCCCCAAAAGCTTTAGGAAAACCTTGTTTCCTCTTTTGAGATATCCTTCATCCTCCTTGAGGTATCCTTGTGTATGATGATGGAGGAAGATTGTTGTGGCCAGGAAATAATCGATCTAGAGGATGGTTCCGCTTGGAGCTCGAGGAAGACTCAGGTTGTATTTTTCCATCTTTCTTATAGCTTACATCAATAAAGAAATGTTTCTCCAATCCTCATATTAAAATATGTTTATGCATTGATCTATATTTTGATTTGTTTATGAATCTTATATTGATGCATAATTGTTCAATCATTTATACGATCTACCATATATATCATGAATATGCTTTATGTTTGTACTATTTTATATGCTTTGTTTAGATAATTTACAAGTTTCCAAGGCATCAGGAGAGGCAGAGGGTTTTCACCCTATGGGATCTACTGAAACGTAGGACCTCTGCGTAAGGACACTTCTTCCCAACTCAGTAGAATAAGCATTTAGATTGTTTGTCTGATCATTTCTTGTTGTTTTTTTTCCCTCCGCTCTGTTGGGGTTTTCAACCCAAGGCCCCAGGGTGTTATCACTACAACACTTGTGTATGTTATGCAGTCAGGTATTTCCTTTACAATCATGTGCAGACTAAATGGTGTGAGGTATAATTGGGACTTCACAATAGGGATACCCCTTGTATGTTAGCAGTATCTAGCAGCATCAACATCCTAGTGCTAGAAGAAGACTTAGATGAAAAGTTGAGCTTGTAAATTCTATTTGAATCTATCATATTAAATGGCTACATCCCAAATCATATTCCTAGGGTGTTATTTAAAATCCTTGAATCTTTCTATCCATGTTAAATTCTTATATAACATTCCACATTTTAAGTTTTATGGAAAGGTTCCAACAACCATCCTTGATTATGTTCTTAAATTTGTTCAATTGTTTTCAAGGGGAGTTTATTTTGAAGATATTCTTGCTCGGTTGTTCACCCTCACTTTGGAAGGTCATGGCCAACAATGGTATTGTTATTTACCTATTTCTTCCATCCATTATTTCACAGAAATGGTTAATGAGTTTTGTCGTGTCTCTGACAAGTATGATTTTCAATATGTTCATAATAGAATTGATCATCTTTTTATGGAATCAAATGAATCTTTAGAACAATTTGTTGACTAATTTATTCACTTTTGTTATGAGTTTCCTGATGAAGATGTGTATTTGGAATCTTTGGATGAGAAAGTTTGGTTCCTGGTTAGGATTTCAAGGAAGTATTTTCAACTAGATCCACTAGATGTTGCTTTCCAAGAAGAATATCAAAATTTTTACGAGGAATCTACAAATATTTTTATTCTTATTTTTTCCTCCTTTTTGTGTACCTTGTTTGTTACTATTCAAATTGAGAAATATGATAATCAAATAAATGAATCTAATTCAGGAATTATTCCTAATGGATACGAATCTATTGATGAGGAGTTAATTTTCTTCTCTTTTCTTTCTCCAGATGTTGAATCTCCTTGTTCTATCAACCATGCATCTTGTACTTTTGGTAATCAGTCTATCAATCTTGAATCCTTTAAATATGTTGAACCCCTAGAAAAAGACTATCTTGATCATTGTGTTTCTATCAATCTTCATGATTATGCTTGTTCAGGTTTTATGGATGAATCTTTGTTTTCATAGGATGACTTAGGTTTGCAAAACTTTCAATTGGAGTCAAATGTGATCATTGAGGAATTTATTTTAGTTGTATCTACCCCCACACCTCATACCTTGTGTTAGGTTCTTGGTAGTGAATCAATTAATATAACACAAGGAGATGAAGGTTTTCAAGAAGATGACATGTTATTCATTGATGACTTCTATCAAAAACTTCCTAATCTGTATAATAGAAATTAACCATTCCATGAATTGAGCAACTCTGATTTGGTCTCTTTTGTTAATTTGAATAATGGAGGTTGTTTAGAGATAGAACTGTCCATGTGTTCAAATTTAGAGTTTACATAATTTGAACATTATGAGTCTTGTGAGGAAGTCAAATCAATTCAATCTACAATAATGGTTATGTTAGGTCATTGTTACCCCAATGAAACTTGTGAATTTGGTCAGATCAAGATTTTCTTCCAAAATTCCATTCTTAGCATTCTTTCATGGGATGTGGACCATTCTTAAGGGATGTCTGATATCTTCATGTTGAATTATTTATCCCTCAATATGGAATCTATGATTATATGTATAAAATCCAATTGATATACCCTTCTTCATGTGAAAATTTTATCTTGAGCTTGGAAACAAGGAGAGTGTTGAATGATGATCAAACTTTTCAAATAGACACCCCTTCCCCCTCACCCTCAGGTCTGATTGAAACACTAGTACTAATATTTTCCATTCTATATGTGATTCACAATATGTTGGCTTATTGGGCCATAAACTAGGCTTGGAAGAGTTATTAGCCAAGCAAATCCGTAGCTACCGACTCTTTTGGCAATAGCCCGCGGAGCACGGACTGAGATCTCACCCGAGGTAGCAGGGGAGGGTTTTGTAACTAGGTTTCCACACCGTTGGGATGTCTTTATGTGGTCTGGAGGGGTCACAAACCATTATGTGTCCTCACGCTACTCTGGACTGTTATTGGGCTTCCGCGAGGATCCGCGTGAGTGTACTTGCACATTAATAGAATTATGATAGATCTAATCTTATTGTTATGGTCTTTACGCAAACATTTAACTTTCAAACCCAGCGTGTGTAGTTATAAAAAGATATGAATTCACATAACAGATGCAAAAACCAAAGTACAGTAGATCAGCAATATTTCAAAACCAAGTTATCTTTATTAATAACTTCCTTTCAATACAACCTTCCTTTCACCTTGTGCACATAGCTGCAAGGGTCTATGCACACAACTATGGACTCTCTTAGGTTTCTACAGACATAGCTTGGAATCCTCTATCTACCGACTAACACCCTTGACTCGAACTTATAGACGCAAAACTCTTATTACTTTCACCAACCCATAATACATCAGATGGAATCTAGAACAAAAATAAATGCTTTCTACCCTTAGAGCCTCACTCTATTTATAGAGTCACATGGTCCATAGACCATGGGTAAACCAACTTACATTTTATTATTCTATATTATTTTTGGGCAGACAACCCCTTGACTTGACCTATTACATTTCGTGCTCCACGCATGTCAGAGATTTGCAATATTATTTCCCTAACTTCTAGGCTTTAAGCCCCAAAACCATTACGTCCGGCCTTCACTACCCAACACAATATGATTTTGATCTTGCACATTATGTAGATATGTCCATAATCAATTTCTCTTTGCAAGGTTCTCAAGCTGGTTGTTTTCATGATCCTATTGTAGATTGGTTAGAATGATAATACCTACAGATTTCAATGGCTTATAATAAGTACCTTCATTTATTCAACCAAACTTTGTATCATTGTGAGTCAATGAGGTGTTTTTTTGGTGTCTCCTATCTTCATATGTCTCACCTGCATTAGATAGAGTATTCATTTACCTTACACTTTTTTCTTTGATTTCATACCTTTGTCTTTGTGTGTATATGTCTTGGTTGCCTACTTTTCGGATTGCAAATTATGTTTTATTTATTTCAATTGACAGTATCCATTGACTTAAGGGTCAATAACATCTTCTATGACTGCATTGAAAATTCCATTTTACTTAGTCTCAATCCTCTACCCTTTAACATAGGTTAAGTTGCATTTATTCAACTACATTGTATTATTTTCCTTTCATTTTATTCTCATGATTCTCTTGTCTTGTTTTCCTTATAGGTCATGAATGGAATTTGTTTTGTTGAGATTTGAGATGATTTGTCTAAACTTTTGGAAAGACAAATTATAGTGGCATGGAACCCTTGGCTAGTATGTGACTTTTATTCTTTAATTAGACCTTTACAAATTTCAAATTTGATGACACCTGGATGGAAAATACGATCCAATCGGTTGGAAAACCATAAGAAGAACCTAACTATCATATCTATTTAGGATATCCATTCCTAGATTAAGTTTGTTTTGCATGGTGTTATCTCACTGATCCAATCAAGTAATGAAGGGAAAGATGAAAACTAATAGTGAGAAATTCAATATCAGATGTATATATATTTGTCTCTAAAGGAAAAACCTCTCGTGCTCTCAATAAGAGAAGATCCATCTTCCTCCCCAGAAGAATAATAAGTTCTTAAGAACATGTGAACTTATGAAAATAAATAAACTGTGAAAAGAGAAAGGCTTCTTGCACAAAAAGGTAAATCAAGAAACAGTGTCGGGGTACTAAATATGCTCACTAGTAGTGAAGCAATGCTCGTGTTCCTATAGTGACTCTGCCAACATACTGAACATGCATGTTAGAAGTGAAACAACACTAGAGATGAAAAGTAGCACTTGATTATCTTTAACTCGCCATTACTATATTTCCCTCTCCTAGATCGAACCAATTGAGATTTGGAAAGTCTTGTAATATGTTTGAATGAGTAAGGGACTAAATGGAATTATATCTCTAATCAAGTTGAATGGGTAAGACGAGAAAATCCACCAAGTGAATGAATATTTCCTAAAGGACTAAGACTTCATACGTAAAAGTAATATCTAAATAGAGAATATGGAGTTCTTCTAGTGCATCGCCAAGTGATGTCACTAAGACAATGACCCTCCAAAACTTTTTCCCTATTCTATTTTGGAGCCTGCATGAACTATCGTTTCAAGCTATCCTCTATCGCCTTGTTATTTTTTCATGTTTTTCTAAGAATTGATCATCCTTGCAACATTCTTAAGTGTCACTTTTCATCTTAGGTCAAATTTTCTAAGTGTCATCTACTTATCTTTGGAAGTGCTTCTGCTGTCTTTTTAAATATATGAAAAGCACTAGATTTCTTTGACATAGTTGTTGGCATTATGACTAAAGCATTGTACTTGATAGAAACCTACTTGATAAAGATGTCAACATGATGGTGGAAAAATGAGTATACAGGCCAATGCATATGTGATAGAGAAGTTGGATGAAGGAATATTAGTTTAGAGATAGAGGAAGGCTAAAGGTGTTTTTTTAATAAATATACATGGGTCCTATGAACAAAGTTCACATACATACATGGGTATGGTGAAGAAAATTCACTTACAATTTTTGCACCATAGTATTCTCAATACCAGGGGTATTTACCATGGTATTGACAGATAGTAGTGATAGAGGAAATGGATATTTGATCCTGTCAAATAATACCATCGAAATAACTATGGAATTTTCCTAAGGTATTGGCTAAGGCCTAAGATATATAAGGAGATGGAGATCAAAGTGCTAAGTGTGCATGTATTGGGTTATTGATGACTAATTTGATATGAAATAATTGTACACCAAGGAGTATGATAATGGACAAGATCTACTAGATATGAAATGACTATGAATAATCTCCTTATGGTTTGATACTTTAGTGATGATGAATTTAAGGTATTTATATGTTATGGTGTATGCTGAGATTTGGGTTTGATAGGTGTTTTGGTGTGCAGTGAATGTTTGACTCAGTAATGACAGATCTATATGCAAGTATGAGTCATAAAAATCATGTACATACATGGATCTAATTTTCGATAGTCGCCTATACATTCTATAAAATAGACAAATTTGTACACGAGTGTGAAGTATAAAAGGGTTGTACATATGCGAAAGTGCTTCATAAGATTCATGTATATCTGCTAGTATTTTTTTAGTATGAGCTAATGATAATGATTTATCTATTATATTATGTTTTTTGTTGTCTGTCAATAAAGTCTCTTATAATTATCTATGTTTCACAATATTGTCTTGCCTGAGTTGATTATGAAGTAAAGTATTAACTTGTGATGAGGCTGCTAGGTGATGATCTACACTTGGTTCAGTGATGTATTTTAGATTAAGTATCTATTTGGGTGATTGATTTAGTGTTACAGGGATACATATTCAACTATCAATATTTTGATATTTGTACGTCAATATTCTTCAACGGAAATGTGTACATATGTAGGTATGAGTAAGAACAATAGCATATATATTATTACATGTGTTTAGATAGGGTTTGGAGTGACATAATTTGGTTTCAATGATGAACAATATGTGGTATAATATTCTGACTATTGGCTTGATGGGGCCTAACCAAGGTTCAGTGTTAATTAGCCAAAGAAATCCCTACACTACTGGCCCTTTCGGCAATAGCCCACAGAGTGTGGACTGAGGTCTCACCTGAAGCATTATGGGGGGATGTTATAACCAAGTTTCCACACCTTAGAGATGTCTGAGGGGTCGATTTTGTCCAACTCTGAATAGCTTCACGTAGGTCACTTCGCACACTATCCTAACCTACAAGACCTTCGCGATCTGTGACAATCGCCTTTGCACAACCCTCACCAGGGGTTGAGGTGATTTTGTGCTGCCCAGGCAGCGATCTATGCTAATTCCCTAAGTTACACTATGGATCTTACTTATCTTCCTATAACTATTAGATATCTTCATGTAAACAGATACTTTGTCTCATATTATCTTAGCCAACATAATTATATAAGTTCGTGCATATAAATAGTAAAAATGCAATTCATACCCAATATACTCAATGGCAATACATCTTCTTTATTACTTCTCCAAATGGTTACAGACTCGACTCACCCTGTGCACTCAGCTATAGAGGTCTCCGCACTCAGCTGTGAACTACTAGGCCTCTATGCACTAAGCTGGAAAGCCTTCTCCTACTCTACGACCCAAGACTCAACTCTACAATTAGATAAGACTCAATTCTTCATCATTCAGTCATGACTATGATTCGGTGATTTACAACTTAGAGCGTCACTCTATTTATACAAGCCCATGGTCTGTGGACCATTGGTAGATCTCTAAATCTAACATTACATTACAAAAGTGACAGCAGACAAGCCTATGACTCATTTACAAGTTCTCTCTCTGTGCCCACAAAACGCTGAGTCTTACATCAAATTTAGTCAAAATATGGGCTTTAAGCCCAAAAACGTCCCTTGGGGTATCCCGTGCCCAACAAGCTCCCAACATAAACATAATGACTTGCCCTTGAATCACTCTGTTAGTGTAGAGATCTTTGCGTGGAGAACTCCCAACTCTATCTGAATTGCAGCAAGATCTATAGTGCAGTGTGAAGCTGCGTGTTGTACCTCCTGTAGCTATTCAGATGGGGTGGCCACCTACGTATGGCTTCAATAGACTACTATTTACTTTTCCTAGGAAGAGTTCGCCATTTAGTTTCACCAACTGAACCGCGCCACTATCTCTGATTTCCTTAATAACATACGGTCCCATCCAATGCATTTGGATCTTCCTCAGGAATTAATCAAACTTGCTGTCATATAACAACACCAAATCGTTTACCTTAAAAGTGTGCAAATTGATATGTCAATCATGGTAGGCCTTTTCGCATTGCTTTTGTACCTGCTGATGGAATCCAATGAAAATTTATTCTTCTTTGAGTTCCTCCAACTGCGCGAGCCTCTCCTCCATGGCTCTGTGGTTCATCATACATGTGAGCACTGTTATGCATAGACCAGGTAGGATATACTCCATCAACATTACGAATTCCACTCCATAGACCAGTCTAAAATGTGTATGTCCCATCAGTTTCTTGCATCTTTACCTATAATCCAATAATATTGTGTGTACGCGCAGGTCCCAGTCACTTCTCTATCCATCGCATACTTTTGTTAGTGCAGTCTCCAATACTTTGTTAAGCACTTCTATTGTCCCATTAGCTTGTGGGTAATATGGTGTGATTTTTTGATGATACACCTAGAAGTCTTACATTGCGTTGATCATTTTATTCAGGAAATGTGTACTGTGATCGTTCATTAAGATCTTCGGACAACTGAATCATGTTAGTACGTGGTCAAACAGAAACCTTGTGGCCATCATGGCTGTCCAATATTTTACTTGTTGTGCTTGTACCCAACACATCAGGTATTCTGTTGTAGTAATAATATATCTCGTGCTTGTCTTTCCTTGTGGTTTGATAGGTCTTAAAATGTTGATTGCCCACTTCTCAAAGGGCTACAACATCATTTGTGGATTCAAAGGCAACTCATCCCTCTACAATGGCTTACCCATTCTTTGACATACATCACATGCCTTGCAATGTGCTTTTGAATCCTGATGAAGGGTTGGCCACCACAACCCTGCACGAAGAACCTTCTCCGCAGTTTCTCTCCCTACATAATAACCTCTCCCCCGACCCCCTTGTGCATCTATGAGGATGATACTTATTTCAAACTCTGGTACATATATTCATAGTATCTCATCATTCCCCATATTTTATAGGTGCTCCGCAATGACAGAAAAATTTTCGCGTGAACCACTAGTTCCTTCTTCTCCTAGAAAGAGTAACCTTTCAACGTAGTTCCAATTGTTAGAAAGTGAATTGTATCTTCAAAATGTCCATCTGCTATGCGCATGACAAAAAGTTATGCATCAGGTAGTCCTTCCTCCAAGTTAGTAGGTTCCTCCCCCGTCTCAATGTGCGATAGCTGATCAGGTCCTGTGTTCAGTCATCTAGGCTTCAAAACAACTCAAAATCATATCCTTGGAACAATAAAATCCACCTGCATATGCACTCCCCCAACAAAAGCTTATTAACCAAGTATTTTAGTGTCGAATGATCTATATATATCTTGAAGTGTCCCCCTAGAAAATAGTGGCGATATTTCTAGAGTGCGTACACCATAGGCAGTCCCTCGTGTTCAATGGTGGAATAGTTCTTTTCTACTTTAGATACTCTCCAACTCATGAATGCAATAGGGTGATCCAAGCCCTTTCCACCATCCTGTGTGAGAACTACCCCCAGTGCTATACACTATGTGTCAACATGCACATGGAATTCTTTCTTCCATTTCAGGAAGACAAGAATTGGCGCAGTAACCATCTTTTCCTTCAATAAATCTAGGCTTTTCTTACAGTCATCATCCCAGTCGAGCATGACATCCTTCCTCAATATTTTTTCCATTAGCATGGTGATTTGAGTGTAAGTTTTGATAAACTTTTTGCAATACCTCGTAAGTCCCAAGGTAGCATGCAGCTGTTTCACACTGCAAGGTGATTCCAAATTCATAATCATCATGATTTTTGTGGCGTCTACCATCAGCCCTTGTTTGCAAACCAAATGTCCTAATACGTTCCCAAAGGGAATGAGAAACATACACTTCTTGAGGTTAAGCATGATTTGGTATCTTCAGCATGTATCCAACATCAAGCACATGCTCACCACATGGTTCCTAACCAACCCAAATATTGTCTAGTCATCAAAATAGACCTTCAAGAATTTATGAAAATATTCCTTGAAGGCTGCAACAACTACGCACGAAAATATGGTTGGTGCATTCTTCAATCCAAACAAAATTTCAATGTATTGAAATAAACCCTACTCCATCATGAAGGTTGTCTTGCTCCTATTTTTGGGCAGTGGACCCCCCCATAGTGGGTTTTTGGGGCTTAAAGCCCGGTTTTGGGTCAATGTAATGTAAATACACCAGAAAATGTGGGCGCGAAGTGCGAGAGTCTAGGGTAGTCCACCCTAAAATATTGTAATTTAATCTAGAATGTGTTGGCCCACCAATGGTCTGCAAACCATGGGAATGTATAAATAGAGTGAGGCTCTAAGGGTAGAAGTCTATTTTCAGTCTAGATCTTAAGTGATATCGGTTTTTGAATGTGAAATTAGCTCTGAGCCTATAAGTATGTGGTTTGAGTCACAGTAGTAAGAAGAGGCTCTACAGCTGTGTGCATAGAGGCCTAGTAGAGTTCGCAGCTGTATGTGTAGACCCTTGAAGCTGAGTGCGTAGGGCGGAGTTGGGATTGTAACTAAACAAAGGTCTAATAAAAGATAAGTTGATTATGAAATATTGTACATCTGCTCGTAGATCTGTGTGTTTATTCTTATGTTATATTGTTACACATCTCTTTACAGTTTATGTTTGTGGGCACTTGTTATGAATATTGAATGATTGATAAAGACTAGTAGGCCCAAAAAATTAAATCATATCTATAATAATAACATAGTAAGGGTAAAGGATTTAGATAGTGCCTCTTTGCACTCTGTACCAGAAGGTCAAATAGCCACACAAAATAGTGCAAGCATGTAGGATTGGTTCACGAACTTCCCAAACCTCATCAAGGCATCACTAAGGTGTGGAAACCTAGTTCGAGCACCTCCCATACTACTTTGGGTGAGACCTCAGTCTGCGCTCCATGGACTATTGCCGGAAGGGTCGATAATTCAGGGATTTGTTTGGCTAAATCACTTCTGAACCTGGGTCAGGCCCCAACAAGCCAGCAAATGGTTTCATTGACGGGTTCGGGATCTGCCTAAGGGATGTCTAATGTCAGAACATTGGAACTCCATAAAGAAGGAAATTAAAGTGTGTTTGGATCAAAAGCTTCACGAGTTCGTGACACAGAAAAATAGAACTCTACAGGCATCTGAGAAAATATGGATATATCACTACGTATATATGGAAATCCATGAGATCTTTTTCGTGTCCTTATCTTATGAACTGTACGAGTGGATTGCGAGGCTAGCCGATAGCTATGGGAGGTACAAACTCGATCAACAAATAGTATGGACTCTAAAGTTAGTGTGTAGGCTAGAGGCATTAGAAGATAAGATCATGTGGGCCATGGACCATTGGCTTGACTAGATAATAACGGGGATTTATCACTTACTTAGTTCACGGTAGACATGACTGTGAGCTATAGTGAAGCAAAACAATGGTTTCTCAAGGGACCGTGAGGTAGGTACATTAAATCCTTCAATACCTAGATTAAGATGTTGTTATGTGAAAAGTAGGTTATGCGAATACATTGATGTTTGGAATGACATGGAGCAAAAAGATCTACAAAGTTATCGAAGGATTAGGAAACAGTTGCTTAATTTCACCTTTGCAAGAGAGCGAGGAGGAGCGCACTCGGGTTTCTCCGAGAAGTGCAGTCAGTTTGATAAGGCAACACATTCCGCAGTTATCACCTCCACTTTTGCCATCACCCACTTCACCTACTTCACCCCCATCTTCAACCACCCCACCTCCACCAAACTTGCAGTTCATAATGGTGAGCATGATCAAGCTACCCATATTTAGAGGAGTAGGGAATGAGGATTCAGACCAGTTCTGATTCATGGTAAGAGTAGTGTGGGAAGCACATGGGGTCCCTAATGACAACATTAAGAGGGCCACATTAGTGAGCACTCTGCAAGGTCGCATGTTGACATGGTATAACAAGCACTTGAATGATCACCCAAATGTAGGAATAGTGGTGATCCAGAATGCGCTGAATAGAGAATTTAGCCAGCCAAAATCAGAGACATAGTCAATAATTGAATTTAAAGATATCCTGAAGCTTCTAGGTGAGACCCCCTGGGATCTAGGTCAGAGACTAAAAAATATGATCTGCGAGGCTAATATGACGCTAACGAATGTGCAGCACCATGCCTGGTTTGTGGCATCTTTGATACCACACTTGAGGACGACGCTATCACAACTGAAGCTTTCAACCTAGGTAGAAGCATTGGAAGTGGCAATGAGGTTGCATGAAACGCTGATATAGGATCTGAGATTGGGAGTCAAACAAATTGACGTGTAAGTATAGAATCTATGCTTAGAGATGTAGAGTTTGAAACATGATAGGGTGCCATGGTGAAAGGAACGCGAAGAAGTATGGTGCATAAAATGCGAAGACCAGGGCCAAAACAAGGATCATTATCCAGTATTCACGAACTACTTGGCAATAGGGGGACCAATGCTGTTGAGACCAGAAGCATAAGCAGGGCCAAGTGCGACACCCGCGCTATGGTGCATGACCTGTTAGTGGGAGGAAAGAACGTGACGAACAACTGCCATTTGTTGCAAAAGTATACATAGACCCCCCAACAAGTGTTTTGTCATTTTTGTAGATTGGTGGGCAGGGATGAGCATACTTGTCGCAGCTACGAGTTAATGAAGGAGCTGACCCAAGCATATAGAATGCAGACAAAAACACGAGGCTTCGACCCAGCCATGGGGATGGTGCGCGCTAGATTTTAGGGTCGAGGTCGGGGACGAGGAGGAATGGGGCTACGAAGGGGCCATGGATAGTTAATATGCTATAATTGTGGAGGAACAAGGCACTAAGCTCGTGATTGTACCAACCTAACAAGAATATCTTGTTTGTACTATGAGCATTTTGATCATGAAATGGTAGATTGTCCTATGTCAATCGCACAAATGCGTGAGAAAGGGGTACTATAGCCTAATCGAGCTTAGAATATGCAAATGACGAGGTCTAAACCACGCAAAGAAGACCCCAACATGAAAATGGTGCTCAAAAGCAGCGCAACGACAAGGGAAGATAAGGGGAAGTAGCCCAAAGAAGAAACATGGGTTTGCAAGGCTCCTACAAAGGAAGCTTAGTTTGACTTGGAACACACCAAGGAGATGTTTATGAAAGCTAATAAGAGCTTCGTGGAAGCCTCTACTACAGGTAGTAAGGATCAACTAGAGATAGGGATGGATCCTTCTATGCTAACTACCCTCTTAGAGACATGCATGAAATTTCTGCGTGATAATAAGGTGGTTAAAGGACTACAGAAGTTGATAACTAGGTGTGTAGGGTTAGGGGAACCGCACATAGTCTGGAAGCTAGGACAGCATGCATTATGCACCAGGAGGGAAATGAGATTAACGGCATAGATTGACGAATATGAGATGGATCAGGTAATCCTTGACTTGGGTTCGGATGTGAATGTGTTACGAAAGAAAACATGGGAATGCATTAGTAGGCTCGTATTGCAATGGTCCCCGATTCAATTGCAAATAGTGAACCAACAAAAGATTTTGCCCATGGGGAGGTTGTAAGGGGTAACAATGGATATCGAAGGCTTGAGCACACAAATGGACTTTGAAGTAATATAGATTGTTGATGACAGCAATCCTTATCCCACATTTCTAGGAATCGACTAGGCCACTGATATAAATGGAGTCATCAACCTGAAGAAGTGAATATGGTATTCAAGAAAAATTCTCTATGTGTAGTAGTTCCACTAGATCCAGCCAAAGGAGAGCGTTACACTAAACCTGTGTGCAACGATGACAATGACGATGAGCTAGATTGTATTTACTAGATAATGGCACAAGACTAGGATTTGGTGAACCCAACAGCAAATGGGAGAATCTCACGGGAGTGCAATAGTTCCTGTATTTCGGATTCATATGAAGAAATAGAACACTGGTAAAACCAGTTGCATGAAGTAACAATGTTGCATTGCAACATGATGATTAGATCATTGTGTTGCATGATGACTAAAGCAAGGGAACTACCAACATATGATGGGGTAACAAAAGTGGATGCATTCTTAGACAAAATTGAAATTGAAGTACCGGGACAGCAACAGTGTGGTGTGCTAGAATGGGCGTTGCGTGCAACACCCGCACGATGGGGGAATACACATCAGAAGACTATGGGGAACTAGCACGAATGTAGAAGATGGATGTGCTTACGGTGTAGAAGTCCCCAGTGTCAAACGTGAGTTGGGCAGTGAAGACGAAGTAGTTTGCACGCTCACCTGTGTCGATGGGTGCAAAAAAGTGTTGTGTAACCATACCCCAAACTAAGGATTGAAAATCAGAACTCAACGCAGGGAATGCAATGTATGCCACAAAAATTCCACATCAATGTAGGTTTTAACCCTGTACAGAAATTTCCTGCATAGGAATTCTAAAACAAAGAAAATGAACAATGCCAGAGCATAACACATAAAACACATATGCATATAGATTTTCCCTTGGATCCCAAAACCGGGACTACCAGCCTGATTTTTCATTATATTCCTTTCAATGTTACAATACATATTTATACATGCTGAAGCATCCAATACCATGGACCGAAAAGCCATCGCGTCCAAAACCATGGACCGAAAACCATAGGTAGGTTTGCCCAACCTAATATACGGTCCAAAAAAAAATTTCCCGGGGCACTGCCTCGGACCCCGTAGAGGGGGGCTACCCACCCCACTCTAACCCCCTGTTCACTACGTGGGTTAGTCGTGGAGAGAATATAACACAACCCAACACGGGCAGCACCCCAGGAAAATTGTTTGTGGACCCTATATTAGGTTGGGCGAACCTAACTATGGTTTTCGGTCCATGGTTTTGGACACGATGGTTTTTTGGTCCATGGTATTGGATGCTTCGGCATGTATAAATATGTATTGTAGCATTGAAAGGAATATAATGAAAAA
>APFE030907850.1:3019-20178 GCA_000404065.3 Pinus taeda | reverse complement strand
AAATTAATTTACCAACATGATTGACCAACCATTTATATTCATTGGTCAATGGTTAAGAGCATGTGTTTCTCCTAAGAGTTCATAGGTTCAAAACCAGAGGGGGGTAGAGTATGTATGTTGTCGTAGACTTAGGAGCCAAATCATTGTGCGGAGGTGGGTCCCTTGTCCCACAAACAATGGGGTCTCATACACCAATTTGGTGTCTGGCTTTACCGTGACCTTAAAAATAGATATTATTATTATTATTATTGTTATTATTATTGATATAACTTGTGCATGGAGTATTTTTTGGTTAATATTGTTAATTTATTGAATTACCTATAAAATACTTCAACTAAACCATAGAAAACGATTGTTCCTCTTCCCCATATGTGTGAAAAATAAATATCAATTAAAGCTTATAAATGTGATATTATTACATCTCTATGCCATTATGTATAATTATATGAACAATCAACAATAATAATTGTTGTTTTATTTTATTTTATATATAACTATTACAAACATTTATATTGGAAATCAATAAAAATATATCAATAACTATTCTGGTTTAAACATAGTGTCAGCGAATCGGTTGTGTATGTAAAAATAAGAATTTAGCTTATGTGTATGTAAAAACTTAAAAATTGAAGAGAACAATATACTTGCTTCATAATATTTCTAGGATAATAATTGTGTACAAAATCTTCTTATCCAACTTGAAATTGAAGCGCAAGGTAATGGCACCTAGAACAATCACCTAAAATAAATCTTCTGAATTGTTTTCTTTCATTGAAAATGTTTCTCATATACATATAATTTTAATTGGCAGATGTGTATCTGATTTAGCCCACAATAGAAGAGTTCATATAGAATTCATTATATTTTCCACAATTCAATATCTTGAAAACTTTAGTTGACATTGCTAGTTATTAAGACAATTTATAATTTACAACTAACATATGGATATATAACACATGGTGTTTATGGTGTTCATGAGTAAACACTACTATAAACCAAAACTTGTAATATGATGGAAAGCTATAAATGTTAGTCTATTATACCTTATTAAGATATATTTTTTTATTGTTGTAATCGAATAGATCGCCAGTTTCTCATAGCTCCAATATTTTGATCGAAACGGACTTTACCTGTTGATGATGATGTTATCAAACACCTGCCGAAATAAGCTAATCAATATCGACAAATAAAATTTAAAAAGTCATGGATAATTATTAAGTGATATGATTGTCAAAAGAAAAATCAATTTATCAATCCTAATGGTAATCACTTACAAATCCTCAGTTTTGAATGGTGAATGTTGTTTTTTCCACAAAAGATTGCATGTATGGAAGTTCATCCATGATGATAGCACCGACATCACCTTTGGACAATGCCAAATAGAGAAAAGTCTAGAAATTTCTAGTTCGTGGTGTGAGAATAAACATAGGGGAGGGTTGCCATTACCTGTGTGCCCTCCCCGCCATGTCGCAAAACCACATGTCAACCCACATGGATCTGGTACAAAACATGTTCACCGTGGAGGTCCACATGTTGGGCATCGTGTCATCACATAAAATTTTGTGTCCGTGTCATTTCCTCTGTTTGTTTGGGGTCATTCCTACAATGTTGCATTTTCACTTTGTCTTTCTCCTCGGAGCTGGTTGTTGGGCAAAGCCCCCTGCCGAAGATGGCTCGGGAAAACCCAAGAACCTACGCGCTTCGTTTGGTATTGAGGTTCTGATGCAAACGTTTGTTCGAGGTTTAGCGTTTGTGGACTTGAGCTTCATCTGGTATGCAGGTGCTGATGAAAATGTTTGTTCGAGGTTTAGGGTTTGTGGTTGGAACATCGCTTCTGCCTTTCTTGTGGTTTTCCGCCTTGATTTATTAGTCGTTCTGGACCCCTGATTGTTTAAGGTTTCTCTGGTGGTGGTCTTTTCACAGTTTTTGTTGTTTGGGGAGGAGCTGGTTGCAGTTTTACCGAGCTCGAGGTGGAAGGTCTTTTTTAATAGGTAATTGCTTAATTTGTTGTTTTGTACTAGTTTTTTTGGTGGTTTTCTGTTGTCTAATGGCTTTTTCTTCTCGTTGCAGGTGTGGAAAAGGTCGTTGCAGGTGCGGAGAAGGTCTCACGAGCTCCGGGGAAGGTCGGCAACCATCCATGGCCTGTATCTGGTAGGACATTAATCCTACCAGCAATTTCTCTATGTTTTTCAACACAAACAACTCTATTTGGATTTTTTGTAAACTTTCTATGGCAGTTTTTTAGGGTTTAGGGTTTTTGTGGATATTTTGATGTTGTTTGTGGCTTTCCATGATGGTATTTGTGAATTTTCACTGTTATCATGCTTGGCCGCCTCGTGCCATCCTTGGTGTGCCATCCTCGACCGTTTGCAGAGTTTCAATGGCAAATGAAATATTCCTAAGAAGCAGGGTTAGTATGCTTTTTGAATGGCCTTGACCTTGCTCTCCTCTGTTTCTATTTCGTGGTGCAGTTTACGAATATCTATAGAATAATTATGCCAATTGAGTCACCTTTAGTCCTTTGTGTGTTGGTCTGTGTTCACATAAGTGTTGAGGATGCTCACATGTGAGGTATTAGGTATTAGGTAGCTTTCCATGATGGTATTTGTGAATTTTCACTGTTATCATGCTTGGCCATCTCGTGCCATCCTCGGCATGCCATCCTCGGTCATTTGCAGAGTTTCAATGGCAAATGAAAGATTCCTAAGAAGCACGATGAGCATGCTTTGTGAATGGCCTTGACCTTGTTCTCCTCTATTTCTATTTCTTAGTGCAGTGTACAAATATCTTCAGAATAGTTATGCCAATTGAGTCATTTTTAGTCCTCTGTGTGTTGGTCTATGTTCGCATAAGTGTTGAGGATGCTCACATGTGAGGTATTAGGTGGTTTTCCATCCTTGACCATCCCATTCCATCCTCAGTGTGCCATCCTTGGTTGTCCCATGCCATCCTCGGCGAATGGCTTCACCCAACAACCAGCCCCGAGTAGAAAGACAAAGGGAAAATGGAACATCGCAGCAATGACCCCAAACAAACCCTCGAAACCCTCGAAGCCCTATTGGACTCTGGTTTAGGTTCTTATTGCCATATTTAGCTTTTTTCCTAATCTACTTGATAATGAGTGCTCTCAAAAACGTATTATGAGATAAGACTGTTTGGTCATTTGATTTTTGTATTTATCCTTTTTCCTATACCTTTCGCCATTATCTATTGTCTATTGTTCATATCAAGTGTTGCCACTTCTGCAATGTTTATTTCATTTATTGGTCTGTAATAGTATTCTGAAGTAGAAGATTGGTTTTCTCGTTCATCGAACAACAACAAATCATTATGTAGCTTTGCTAGCATATTCCTCTTGTTAATGAGAAATTTTCTTCTTCCTAAGCAATTTTTGGTCAATTTAGAATTATTTAATTATTGGTTTTGTCTCTTGCATAGAGTCTCTATGCCTGCTCGCAACTTTGAATCTACCCTATCGAATCTGAAAAATGACTGAAATAATAATCCTAACACCCTCAGAATCCTATAATACAAATTTCATTATTTTTTTCCTTCTTATAAATAGATGTCAAATATTTTAAAGATAATTGGGGAAGGGAAAATAACAGTTAGAGATCGCATGACGATTTGGCATCTCATTTCTCAGATGAAGGATGCCTTTGTTGGTACTAATTCGAGGCCAGCAATTCCCTCTCCTCTTGGCATCAAGGATAGAGCACAGGCTCTGTCTGTCAACAGATAAAATGTGTCCAGGTTCTATGATGTTAACAAGCCTTCAGAATTGTCTCTGTATATAAAATTTTTGTTTGTTTGTTTGTCCCCTTCTCTATTAGTTTACAGGAAAAAAAATTTCACGATGATGGGTTGCCATAGCTGGGCTTCATGCCCTGGCTATCTTGATGTATAGTTCTATATATACATGATTAAATGATACGAGTTTTACTTAACTTTTACAGTTTGTAGCCACCGCAATTGAAATTTTTGTGTCTTGTTTATTTTTGGGGATGAGAAGATCATAAATGATGCCAATTTTACTTAACTGTTGTAGTTTGTAGCCACCTCAATTGAAATTTTTTTGTCCTGTTTTTTTTGGGCGTTGAGAAGATGATTAAATGATGCCAGTTTTACTCAACTGTTGCAGTTTGTAGCCACCTCAATTGAAATTTTTGTGTCCTGTTTTTTGTGGGGTTGAGAAGAGATTTGGGTTTAGGTATGGTTATTGGTCAGAAATGCATAGGAGGATGATTAAACTTCATTTGCTTAAGGATTTAGGTTATTCTCATATTTACAGCGATTATATTGGATGCGACTCTCTAGTCATGTGGTGGTGAAGATCTAGACATGGGATGTGTTGCTATATTAGTGATCTATGTTTGGACCTGGAACCTGAATTCGAATTTGAAGGTTTCCATATTAGTGATCTAGGACCTGGAAGCTGAATTTGAATTTGAAGGTTTTCATATGGAAAAAAATATAGAGATGGGGTGTTGTCATTTTAGTGATCTATGTTTGGACATGGAACTTGAATTTTGAATATCTGAATTTAAATTTGAAGGTTTTTTCCTACTCTACTTAATAATGAGTGCTCTCAAAAACTTATTATGGGATAAGACTGTCTGGTCATTTGATTTCTGTATCTAGCCTTTTTCATATGCAACTTGATAAAGTGCTCTCAATTTCTCAAGTGTCCCCTCAATGAATAAAATTATCAGTGGCTTTTTGAAATTTAATAAAACTTATTATGAGGTAGATTGCCTCCTCATTTGAGATTGTTTAGTCATTTGATTTTTGTATTTATCCATTTTCCTAAGCCTTTGGGCATTATCTCTTGTCCAGAGTTGGAATGGAATGTTATTATTGAATTCCTTACGATATCAATAGACCAATGATTATTTGTTATGAATCTTGGTTGCTGTGACTAATGGGATTTTACCAAGGTCTATTTCAGTGCAACATGGTCTATCAGTTATCAATAATCTTGAAATGCTTAACTAAGATTTACCCAAACAATAGTTATCCTCTTGAAGGCTCTATCCTCTTGAATGATCCTTTAAGGAGACGGGGATCGGTTCTAACCTGTTGACCCTATCAACTTGGCCCGGAAATTAACCCTAGTTATCTCACAGAGTTACTCATGGATTCCTCTTTCATTAATTTGCTTTTCTCTTTTAGCTACAACCACTGAAATAATAGTTCTCAGTTCGAGTTTAATGGAAGCCATAAATAGTTTTGCTAATCTGTAGCAACTTAATTTAGTTCTAGAAAATTTATTTCAACACAACCACAGTTACACAGTTTAACCGAGCCGCTTCAAGTATAACTAATTAACCAACAATGAAGGAAACTATTTGTCAATACCTATCTGTTTCCTTCCTTTATTCCTCTAAGCTAGCCACACAAAGTTCACAGAATAACTTATAGAAATAGTTTTATCATAATTAATATTTTACAGAAAGACATATTCCATTGAAAATTTCTTTTCAACACACAGTTAGGTTGCCACAAGAAATCACTACTAGTTTGTAAGCCAAAATGTTTCTGTGACAAGGAAAAGATACAATCTAGTGTTGTAAGCCAAAAATTTTCTATGGCAAGAAAAAGATACAATCTAGTGTTGTAGGCCAAAATGTTTCTATTCCAAGAAAAAGATACAATCCATCCAAAATCCACATCATAATGTGGTTAGAACCAAAAGGATATGACACTCCTATTCTTTATGGCCCTAAGAATCTTGAGTGCCAAAACTCCCCGAGTTACCTTCTTGAGCCAGGTAGGTTGGGCTACCAGTCAGGGCTAGTTAGGAAATGGTTGATTGCTGCCATATGATTGATTCCAATTTGCGGCTTCCAACCATGAAGGTACTGAGTACCCATATCTCACATTTGCACTACTGACCCTTGCATTAAGTGGAGGTGTGTAATGAGCATACAAAGAATTGACACCAACTTTGGTAGGACCAATGCAAGTGGGTAAACCATTAGTTTGATAGTGGCGCACTTGTATGTTTATGAGATCTTGGAATAATTGTATAATATTTGCAATGGAGTCGAATGAGTTTGAAATAATCTTGGTTTCATCAGCTATTCTTTTATCATTGATCATCCCTTGTTCCTTTTCAAGTATTTGTTGTGCCTTTCATTTTTTCTTTTCCTGTCTTGCCATTTGCTTTTGTTGGTCCATAACTTGCCTTGCTTTATCTCTTTCAATCCTTTCATTTGCTCGACGTTGTGCTACAACAATCCTTGATGCCTTCTTCTCCTTGACTAGATCATTCTTTTTCTATTTTAATTCTTGCATTTCAAATTTCTTTTTTTCATACTCAACTAACAGGTTTATATAGTCCTCTGAGGTGAGTAACTGTGAGCTTCAGCCCAAACGAAGACTACCCGGTGCACCTTGCTTTTTTTTCATTGATACTCTCTCTACGGGTAGCTTTAGGAACCGTCCAAGTGTCTTCTCCACCCCTCCCACCTAAACGTCATTGTTTGGTAATTCCCTTCCAGTATCTGTTGGAACTGATTAAACTATATCATTATCTTCATTTGATGCCTCATTATGTCCTTCATCTTCTTCCATTGATCTATTTTCCATAAAAAAATGAACAATTTCACTGTTCAATTCTGCTAGTTGTGAGGGCATGTTCATGCTTTCTTCATTGGTTGCTGAGACACTATGTGCATTCATATTGATCATTGCTTCTGCTAGCCATGAAGGTGGGGTTACTTGGCCTGGAAATGTCAATTGGTCATTATCAACTGCATATTCAACAATATCATTACAATATCAGCAACGGGAATTTCATGTTCTTGAGTTGGTGGAACGATCTCCATGTTACTGTGAATTTGTTCATTGTTATATTGTGTTTCACATATAGTTTCATCATCTTCAGCATATAAGTGTCCTTGAGATAGGGAAATCATATTACCAGCTACAACAACATCATCTTGGTCATCTACTTCTTGCACTTCAACATTTGTTTGGGCATTCCCTTCTTCCTGACCATCCACATGAAACGCTTGGCTACAACCAGTATCATGCATAAGAGCATCATAGTTCAGTGGCCAAATTCCTGTCCTCCTAAAGCCAACCTTGATATTTGATGGTGTTAAAGCCCTTTTAAAAGGTTTACCTGCAAGCTCTACTAGCTCAAACCTTTTCACCTCAACCCCTGGATTCTTCACCATCCATGCAACGTGCTCCGACCTGAAATAGTTCTTGAAAGGGCCAAACACACTAACATCAAGGGGTTGTAGTCTGTGAGTGGTATGAGCGGTCAATGTCAACAGGTCGATGCCTAAATTATTTGCTTCCTCAATTTTTTATACAACCATGTGGCTCCCATGGCCATCTAATATCGAAAGGTGTCTGTTATTAGGCGAGACGCCACCTGGTACCAATGTAGAAAAGTGAAAAATCCAACTTAGAAACAGTTCTTTAGTCATCCATGCATGGGTATGTGCAGCCATGCATGCACCTGGTTCACAGTTCTGTATATAGTTTTTCAGTTTATTTTTACCACTGAATAGATAAAATCCTGGGATTGATTGTACCAATTGCATTGACACAACATAAAATAGTTATCCACTCCCTACTCTTGGGCAAAATCTTTGGCACATTTTGGCCCCCTCTCTTGGCAATTACCTACATGCCACAATTCCTCCCTGCATGTAAACCTGTTTCATCACAGTTCCATATATGGTCTGCTCCATAAGAATGTTTATCGTAAGCACTAGAAAGTGTGTCATAGAACTTTTGCACAATTGCAGGGCGCAAATTTAATCCTCTATCTTTGTCAAGGCCCTCAACAGTATGCAATACAAGTTTTGGATGACTTTTTTTAAACCCAAACCACCATGATTTACCAGGAAACCCATCTTTGAATGGGTTTGGCCTCCCTTGATAGATTTGAGCAACTGTTGATTTGAGTAGTATCAACTCTAGCCCATGTCCCAGTTGGGCCATCTCTTTACACCATTCAACCACCATGGCCTCCTCATCCTCAGTCATAACTATAAAAGGTTGTCTACATTTTGTATAATTCAGTCTATTTATCCAATAATGTATTGATGAGGGAGGAATACCATGTTTTCTTGTAGATACCCGAACTGAGTATCCATTAAACTCTATGTCGTCACTTGCAACTAACATTTCTTATTTTGTCCATCCTCTTATAGCACTGATATTTTTAGTTGAGCTTGCTCCTTGGACTATTGTTGATGGTGGTTTTATGGCTGATGGCCTGTTAACATCAGCTGCTATCACATGGTCATCCTCAACAATGTTCCCTAGTCCATTGTTGGCATTGACATCAGCTGTCCTATCCTCATCAGACAATGTGCATTGTAGCTGCGCACCCCTTGTCTCTCTCCTGCCACTTCTCCTTGTATGAGCAGAGTAACTTCCTTTTGCCATAGATGCAACAACTTGTAAAATTATTGCATGCATTTAGACATTAGAATATTTGTAAATTATTCTTTATTACATCTACAAAAATACTTTTCCTTTATTACAAGAAATTATCAACATGTATGTTACAGGAAATCGAATTGTATTACTTCGTAGTCTCTCATTACAAATTACTTCGTAGTCTCTCAATTTCTTGCCTGTTCATCAGTTTAGCAACTTTATATGGATTGAAGTAGGATTCTGTGATAGTTGTTTCAAATATCATTTTCCATTTTTTTTTTTGGGCATTGCCAAAAATGTCTCAGTACTGCAACTTCTCCATTACATTCCATGGCCACCATTCCAGGCATAAATTCTAAGTTGGGAACAACTTGCAGCTGTGATCAGCCTTGGAATGGACTTATCAGTCATAAAAAGTTTTAGAAAATTGAATTGAAAAAATTAAGTATGTTGAAGGAATTCATTTTTTTTATTTTAAGGAATGGTTTTAACTTTTCTAAATAGTTGTATTTAGAACCTACTTTTTATTCAATGGCTGTTTGTAAAACCTTCCAGGTATCCTTTTAGCAATTATGGCCAGACAGATCATGTAAGAACTCTGATAAATGAAAACAATGAAAACAGAATTGTAAGAACAATGACATTCAATGGCTATTTGTGAAACCATCAAAGTATCCTTTTAGCAGTTATGGCCAGACAGATCATGTAAGAACTCTGATAAATCAAAACAATGAAAACAGAACTATAAGAATAATGACTTTCAATGGTTGTTTGTGAAACCATCCAGGTATCCTTCTAGCAGTTATGGCCAGACAGATCATGTAAGAAATCTGATAAATGAAAACAATGAAAACATAACTATAAGAAGAATGAGTTGTAATTGATATAACTAACCTGGATATATTGGCAACTGTTTTTTGATGATGTCTTCAAGTTTGTTGAATAGTTTGAAAGCATAAGATGCAACTTCAACAGTGGTGTTGGATACCTATACCAATAGGTTTCATATTTCATGATTGGCAAATTCAAATGCCAAATATGCTCTGCTTTGCTGATACAAAGATCCCATATTTCCAAGAAAGGCAAGGTGTGTACATGCCTTCAGGTCTACTAAATTTTGATGGATGGTCCAACAGTCTAATCTGGATCATGCTATGTTTCAATTTTCGTTGTAGAATAGAGAAAGAAATCTGCCCAAACTGTTTAATCTTGGCACACCAATAGTTAGGCAGAGAAACTAAGGTTCCCAACTGCTTAATCTGGGGCCTTGGAAGAAATAAGGGTAGTGCTAAATAGGCAATCAAAAGAAAAGCCAATGGAAAAGAAAAGGCACATAAGGGTCTGCAAGTCCAAATGCACCCTCCAAGAAGAAACAAAAAATGCTAGGCAAGTAGATGGGTAGGTAAATGGGGTTGCAGAAATGGTATTCCCTTCAAACTGAATCTTGCTGGTCAAGATAAGGAAAACAACACAATGGAGCATGTCTAACTTCCTTTTTCCCTGTTTTACACTCATTACTAACATCCCTACACCAGTTGTGTTTATGAAAGAATTCAAGGTTTTATGTTGGTTCTGGTTTCCTTTAAGAGGCACATTTCTTGTCTAAAATTCTTTTCATTTTGATCTAGTCCCTAAGCTAAGTGGTCTTCAAATAAACTTAGTGATATCACTCCTCATTCACATTTTCCCTCCATATTAACCCCTAACTTCTATTATCTAAATTCCCTATGTCACCCTTTCCCTACTATTATAACACTATGGTGTATAAACCTCAAGCATTCTATAAATATTCCCCCCCCTTGGCATTATAGCCATATGTTCACTACTAGGGAATCAAATTGACATATGGTCAGTTTAAGAACCCCAAGCCTTCCCACCTTTCCTCCTTCAGAAATCATTTAACATATTCAACCCTTCATTTGCTAAAAAACCTTGTAAAAGACCCATTTTTACCCTTAACCCGCTCAAACGGAAAAATTACATGAAAAACCCACTTTTCCCGCCTTATCCAAAGTCTTGGAGCTATGCGGGATTTTATAAGAAATACATTGAAAAACAATACAAATCCACCAATGTTCCAAAGTCCCGCCGGGCACGAATTTCATGAAAAATAAATATTTTATTGCCCGCCCGACGCTGTATCGTCCGGACAAGTTATTGACCCATCGACCGTCCGATTGGGCGCCTTTCATCCAACGGCCCACATGCATATCGGACCGGCCCTGATGTCCGTAAATTACCTTCCGATATCTGTCAGAGGGTGACATCAGGCCTCTGCCACGCATCACCCCCACAGTGTATCGGAGCCCCCTCTGACAATTCCGCTTCTGTATGGAAGGTGGTGCGATACCATACCGCCTACGGTTTCCGGTCTCCGCCAACCCGCCTTGCCAACGTCACTGCCATCATCACTGCTATGTCATCGCCACATCAGCGCCCTCATCCGCCATTGCTCCACCTGTCCGCCACCTCACCGTCCCCATGGACAATCCTTAAGCCGCCACGTCACCTGATGACATCAGGCTGACGTCATCCAACCTTGACCCCACCCGATGACATCATGCTGATGTCATCCAAAAAAAAGCGCCAATGTTCCAAAAAATCCATATTTTGGCCAAAATTTCGCGTTTTCTGCACTTTTTGCAAAAACGACTGTTGTGTCTTCTGCATGCATTTTACGTCCAAACTCACGCCAACCTACTGAATTCGACTTGGAGGCCATCGGTGTGCCAATCCACCTGCATTTGTGACCAGGACTGTCAGTGTACCAGGTATTTATCCCTGTGAATCCTCTCTGCGCCTGGTTTTGTCTGTAAATCTCCTAAAGTAACTTAAAACACAGAAAAACATATAACTGACCGGCGAATCCCCTGTTCCTAGTTCCCATTTGCAATTACAAGGTCGAAATTCACTGGCTAAGCCTTGTTTACCAAAGTTTTCGCAAAACCTGCATTCTGTTCGCGCAATCGTGAACAGGGAACTTGAACTACACCAAATTACTGTGAAAGAGTTTGTTAATGACAAGTATTTTCCCTTTTAGTGTTTTGTGTAGTATTTCAATTGCTGCAATTGACCCTTTTGTCCTCTGTTTCTCAATAAATCACCTCTCCTTTCAAGAAACACTCTTTTCTATTACTCTGCACAGTAGCACTAATTCACATATAAACAAAGTTCTAAAGTAAGCATGGATACACCAGTAGCACCTGTGGCCCTCAATGTTGCCCCTTTAAATGCCCCTCAGAGAGAATTGGAGTGGAAGGCATTAGCAGATTTGGATTATCAAATCTCAGAGGAATTTATAATGAAAAGCAAGTTCCACATCCACCTGTTAAATGAATTAAAGGCCAAACATGAGGCTGGAATAGATGTATTGGGCATTTGGGATTCCTTCCTCCCAATCTTCAAGCTTCCTCAGGTCAATCAATTTCCTGACCTAATTCACTTATGTGCTGATGGTTATGATGCCACTCAGAGAGCTGTGCTTGACCCTTCAGGCTCAGTTGTTTTCTATATTACCCCTGAGGCCATCAGAGAGATGCTGCAATTAAAAACTGAGAAGAAATTGGTGCCTTTATCTTTGTTTGATCTGATAAATCAAGGAGCTAAGATGTTGACAGATGCTCAGATCAGCAAGCTGAACCAACTATATATTAAATCTGATACTGTGCAGTACCCTCCCATTTCTCATGTTTACCTCAACCCATTGGGCAGGGACCTTGCAGATATGATCAGTCCCATTCTGGGTTATAACTCAATTGAGTATATTGATGAAACTGTACTCGTAATGATGCTCATGTTTTCCCTTGGATAAACTCCAATCTGTTATGACTATGCCACCTATATATCAGACAAAATGCATGAGCAATTGATGAACCTATCAAGGGAAAGGGTGTTCAGATACTCCTCCTACATCTACCACTTGATTTTATACTATCAACATGACAAAATTTTCTTTTGCTATGAAAAGAGTGGATGCACAAGGAAATCCAAGGTCAGTAGTGTATTGGACCTCAGCTTTTCACTGCAAAGCCTATTCTCCATACACTTACTGTGAGTTTATAGACCTTTTCATCCACCCAGCCATGTCTCTGTTCCTGATCTCTCCTCCTCCAAGACTAACCGATGAGATGCAGAGGATCCTTCAGTTGTCCAAGGTATACAACATTGGGGATTGGTATTTTTACCAAAATTACACCGTTATCAGAATATATGGTTGTGAGTTACCCCCATACAGACTGCCCAAATATGTGCCCATGAGGCTGTTTACCCTTGAATACTTCAGGTAGTTTTGGAATGCTGATGTGAAGAACTTTTTAGGCAAAGGCAAGAAAGCATAGCTGAAGGTAAAAAACCAACTGGGCCACTTTTTTTTAAACAAGAGGGAGGAAGGTTGGCAAGAGGCAGACAGAATGCTAGAAGGCCTTGGCCTAAAGACCAGCTTCCTCTGGAAACCTTATGACCCCAATCACTTCATAACCTTAAGAAGGGTCAAGTATAGGCTGTCCAGTTATGACCATGTGAGGTTGCCTCACATAGAAAAATATGCAAATCAAACAAATTGGAAGAGAGGCACCTTAGAGGAACCTGTCACACAAGAAGAATTAAATGAAAGAGCACGAAGAAATCTCCTAAAGATGGCTGACTTAGAGCTTTTTGCATAGGTATTTTCTCTTACAAGCACTCAAGTGGGAGCAGCTGCCTCATCCTCCACAACACATCAAAAGGCAATCAAAGCTACAGATCAAACCTCTAGCAAAGGCAAGGAGAAAGAAATGGAGCTAGAGCATCCACTTCAGGAAGAGGTACAACAGCAGGAAGTACAGCAACAACAACAGGTACAACAGCAAGAAAAGGAACAGCCAGTGCAAGAAGAGCACACAGCAGAGGCCCCAATTGTCACTGAGTAGCAGCCACCACAAATGGTGCCTCCTAGGAAAGAAACAAGAGCTGAAGCTTTAGTCCTCCAAACCCCACAAAAGGAGGACATAAGTAGGAAAAGGGACAGAGAGACTCCCCTCACAACATCAACAACTCAAGGGGAAAAGAGGCAAAGATTGAACCCTTTTTCAGAAGAAGAAATGCCAATAGGGAAATCTTTGGGCATGGGCCCACCTAGCATGGAGGCCTCAACAAGTTCCTTGCAACAGGAACAAGAGAGGGTAGCAGGAGGAGAAGTTATCTCCTCAAGCCAACAAAAAGGAGGTGAACAGAGCATCAAGAAGCAATTCAAGGACATAAAGAAGAGGAATGAGCCCATAAGGTTACAATTATATAATCATTTGCTGAAAATGGCTCCCACCAACCAGCAAAGACTTATGGCTGCTTATGATGTCCATGAGGGCAATATGATCATGAGCCATTTCATGCCAGCCGTGCAGCAGCCACAGTCAGCTGCAGATTACATTAGGACCAACCTTGAGGTCCTTGCCAAGGACATCCACTCGATGGATCAGATTGAATTACACAAGCAAACGGGTGAGATGGTATATGCCTCCTTGGAAGACAAAACATTGGTGAACTATAGGCTAGCAAATAGCCTAAATAATACAAATGCACAACTTGAGTTGGAAAGAGCATCATCCCAAGCAAAGGACAATAGGATCAAAGCTTTGGAGGACATCATAATAGAGCTTGGGCATGATCCTAAGGATGTCAAAGTAGTGCAGGAGTTGTTGAAGCTAAGGGATGCAGATATGGAAGCATTAAGGAAGATGATCAAGAGCCCAACAACTCTTCATCCCCAAACTGAAGAAGTTTCCCAGCTGAGACAAGACAAGGATGCAGTAGCTATGCTGGTGTCACTGTATAAACAACTCATCCAAACACAAGAAAAGTTGGAGGAATCAGAGGCTGCACTTCAGGCATCATTGCAACAGAAAGAGGCGGGCCAAACTTCTCAGCCCCCTCCAAAAACAAGCAATCTGGAAGAAGCTCCTCAAACCACTGCCCCTCTCGTTTAGCAGACAGAGCAAGCAGCACCCTCTACCTCAGCACCAACAACAGAGCAGGCTGAAAGTCTTGATATGCAGAAGCTCAGAAATGAAATTCAGGTCTTGGAGGCCCAAATGACAGAGCTAAGTCAAGCCAAAGAAACTTTGGCTAAGCTCAATGAAAAATATGATAAATCCAAGAAAAACGTAGCTGATAGAGAAAGAGAGGTAAAGACTCTCAAGAGGAGGATAAATGAGCTAGAGAAACAGCTCACACTTGATAAAGTAACAGCTGAGCTCAAGAGAGTCCTATGGGCCAATATTGGCCAATCCATCAAAGACCAGTGGGAATACATTGAGGTTATTCATGAGCAGATGGGGCTCATTGGAAAATCACATAAGGAAATAAAAAGAGCAAGGGCATCTCTACACAGTATGCCTGAGGCTGCCACCAGAACGATTAATGTGCTAAATTACAGAACAAGTTCTTAGCTAGTCAAAATGGGAATTGCCAACAGGACTGAGACCATTTCGATGGTCAAAAGGGTCCTGACACTAAGAAACCTGGTGCAGACATTAGAGAGAAGAAGCCAGGATATGCAGACATACATTAATAAATTCATGGACAAATTCATAGCATTGCAGAACAGAGGTCTTCCTAGCTTGATGGGCATCTCAGGAAGACTACTTTCCCATGAAAATTATGCCAAGAGGGTCAACACTTTTGCTACAAATCCGATTGTAGAAAAGGCCAGCACTTCACCAGAATCAGGGCCAGCATCAGGACAGACTCTCTACAACAGGGTAGAGAGCTTATTTTTTATCATGAATGAAATCAATCACTTGTTTGATGTGCTTCCCAATTTCTATAAATATATAAAGGCGGATGAGACTATAGTGGCAATTTTAAGACATCAATTGCCCACACAGGAAGTCTGGAATGGATTGAATCAATTACTACTGAACCAGAGCCAGTAATCATGTTTTCTTCCATTTAAATATATAAGTTGTCATGCACAGGAAAATTTTGATATGTCAGCATGTATGCAGAAAGAGGCTGAACCAACTCAGCAAACCATTCGGCCACCATAGCAGCACTGACAGTCACAGGTGACAAGGCCGAAAAGCTATAGGAGGACAGAGCTGCAAAGACACGTCATTCATCAGTTATAACAAAGCCTTCAACCGACTCAGTGACCTCCGAAGGTCGAAATCTTCAGACAGAATTAAAGAGCATTTATGTTGTATTGAAAGCTGCAATAACTTCTTATTTGTTTCCTGTACGAGTTGGTGAAGATATTTTATTTCTCAAATGACTCAATGCCTAAGATATTTTGTATGAAACATTTCTATATATTCCCCCTCGCATGAGTTTGCAAGGGTTGGATGTTATTGATATCTTATATATAGTTCTTTTACTGTAAATTTCTCAGAGAAGTAATACAAAGGCGGTGGAATTTCCAAAGCTCTATGTTGTTTGATGCATTGTGGTGTTTAGCTGAATGTTACAGGATTCTTGCGTATTTCATGGCGCAATAAGTTTTCCTTACAACTCTTTGTTATGTGTTTTGTTATCTTTGATATCTCTTTCGTGCTTTCTGGGCTTTACAGTTAATGGCAAGGAAAAAGAATAGTTCCAGGATTTAATCACAGATTACCCTGAACTCAATCTAAGCTATTATAAATGTTTTCTTCAGTTATAGTAATAAAGGTGTAATTCTTAATTGCTACCCTTTCACGCTATATCTTTCATAGTGATTATTGTTTCAGGAATTCAAGTTTTCTCTTGAGGAATATATCTCTTTCCCGCACCCTAGCTTAGTGGAAAATTCTTCATTGCTTTTCACTGGTTGTTTACATTTCACCATCATAATTTCAAGTTTGTTTTATGAAGTATTTAAATGGCCCTGTAATTCCAGCTACTCAACCTCAAGATTTCAAAAAACCAGTAGCCAAAGACTCCATTGCCCAATGGACTAACATTGTCTGCAGATTTCCACTTTAGGTACAGAAAGACATCCTTCCAACCAAACATAAACCAAAACCCTTACTTCATAACTAGCCTAAAATCTCCACAGAACAGAGACAAACCTTAAAGAGAGAGCCCTCTCTGATTACAGTTGGGCTAGAAGCTGTAATCCAAGATTGGTTTGTGGTTACCCCGGCCGTATTCCCTTGGGAGTCAAAGGGAACAACCTGGGTGTTAACATAAATGGTGACTCCACTGGGGACCTCTTTAGGATTTTCTAATTACTATATATCTCCTAAAGCTACAATTGAAACTTGAATATCAGTCAGGAAGCCTTCAAAACTGTTTCTGTTTAAACACTAACAGCTTTAGGGAAGAGCTGCTTAAGAATCTTCATACTAGCTTTGAGATATATGTAGCCATTTAAAAATCGTGTCTAGTCCTTGCAGATATAAAATTTTCCTAAAAAACTCAAAAAACTAGTTTAGAAACTGGCTCCCAAGAAGAATCCACGGTACACTAGGTCAAATCCTGACCCAAATCCACCTCCTGTCTTTGGAAATCCTAACACAATCCCTAAATTTGTTAAGAAGCAGCAAGGGTCAGATAAGCTTGCTGACTTAAGTCCAGAGACAGTTCACCCCAACCCCATTTCCACTCCAATCAAGGTTCTTTTTCGGTCCACCCCCAGTTCCCCTAGTTCACCATCCACATCTTAAAGCCCCCATCCCACATCTTTACCCACTGCACATACTCCCTTGACCAACACTCTAGGTTCTGCTACACCTGTTACCCCCGTGGTACCCATTGTTCCTTTTGTCCCGGTTACCCTTGTCAATCCCCCAAACCCTGTG
>APFE030907844.1:0-28533 GCA_000404065.3 Pinus taeda | reverse complement strand
CATTGAACTTTCAAGCTTATGCAAAGAATTTTTAAATTTATGAATAGAACTTTAAGATTTTAACAATTCAGACCTACATTAGGGGCTGAGCACTAGAAAGAGGGGTCTATTAGTTAAGTCGAGGACCTAAGAGACTACGCGGAGAAGGCAGTGTGTGTGGGAGGTCTGCGAAGGGCTAGAACGAAGGGTTTGAAGGACAAATTCGAGGAGTCATAGCTAGTAAGAACATGGCCGAGGTGTGAATGGTAGTAAAGGGCTTGTTCAGGAATGTAATGGACCCCAAAAGTAAAGCTGAGGCTTGAACAATCCAAGAAAAGTCTACTCGTAGCCTAAACAGTGGTAGATTTGTGAAGGTCAAGGCCCAGAGTTGAAGGTCAAACAAAGTGGGTGCAATCCAAGAGTGGTAAAGGAAGACTACAGTGAGAACAAGGGCAAGGACAAAGTTTGTTGAGATATGTTATGTGCCAGTCTCGTTGAGGAGCTTGCTAAAAAGACCTATGAGATTGCTAGCCTATGAAGTCTCTCGAATGTTTGATCAACACTAGATGTGGAAGACATTAATGGGTAGCAAGAGATCTATGGGTAGAAGGGTTTAACCCATGTCTAAGAATGCTACTAGGAGAAGTTTAGAAGGATGCTAAGCTTGTCCTAAAGTTTGTTCATAAATGAATTTGTGAATAGAGCGCATTTCGATGGCTAGTATGCAGTGGGTTGATGGCCAATATCTATTGTGAGTACGCTGATTGTTGGAGGGCTAATATTCAGTGATATGAAGGGAAAATCCACTTTGAGTAGCAAAGATATTATGGGTTAATACGTAGTCCATTTGATGAATCAAGCCATTGTGAGAAGTTGTGTGTAACAGAGGGTAATGTGGACTGAAAGTATTGAAGGAGAAAGGATTCTCCAACAAGTAAGTCAGATTGTTTATCCTTGTACGTTTTGTGGGCATATTGTAGATATGAAGCAGCAGATCACAAGCCCTATGTTTTTGTATACTATGTATACTAGTTGTACTAGTGATCGAGGGCCATGATTCCTCTCATGGGAGCCCCATGATTCTTTTATTGATGGATTAATAAAATAATCAAGCTTTGGGTTCAAATCTTTGTGTACTAAATTGATTTCACTGTTGAAGATTTCCAATGTGCAAAGTGCTAGAATGTTTGTGTGTTCCTAGTGTGTTTGTGTGTGTGATTATCCTTAGACCAAATCTAGGGCCTAAGGAAAATTCAACACTCTTCCCCCCTGTACTAATGTTAATAATGAGCTCCATTCCTTTAACCTAGTAGAATTGAAGCTTGCCCTAATATGTTGCCCTCCTACTTTTGTAGACTTAAAATATCTCTTTTCCCTCCTTTGATATATTTGCTCCCCTTCATTGACAATTAATGAACACATCTGCAGGATACTCAAAGATATGCTCTTTAAGGTTTTCGATTTGTCTTAAAGTTGTCCTTCACATTCTCATACCTCCTTGATATAGGCCTTATATCCTTTCTAACTTTCTAAAGGTTCATCCCTAGTGTTGAAGATGGACTTGAGAAAGACATCTTTCCCCTCCTCTAAATAGTCCACTAGTTATTTCTTAATTACATCCTCCCCTTTTTGATAATATAATGCACTCCATGCTATTATTTTTCATGAGAATTTTGGTGTATTCCAAAGATTTCTCATAAGGTTTTCTAGTTTTGTTTTTGTTTAGCGGATGAGGAAATTAGTGCAGACTTGAACAACTTAGTCGATGTAGATTTCGTAAGTGAAGGCTAAGGCTAAGGTATGTATGATTAATTTATCTCATTTTATTCTACGTAATTACATAATGTGTTATTTTTTAAAATTTAGAGGCAATGTAGGGCATTGGAAAGTGGTGTTTTTTTCTTTTTCTTTAAATTTAGAGGGCAATGTAGGTAATGGAAAGTGTAGGAACACTATTGAATATCTTTGTGTAAGAGGGTGCCAAAGGGCGAGTTCTATTTTGTTGCACAACCCATGTAATCCTCCCCATTTCAAATGCAATGGCGCTACTCCCTCCTTATTTTTGCATAAGATTTTTGGTTGCCGTTAAACATTTCTCATCGTATATTATAGTCTGTTTAATATTTCTCATAAGAATTTTAGTCTGTTTTAAATATTTCTCATGAGATTTTTTGTTTTGTTTTTTCGTTAGATTTAATAGTTGGAGGAATCAAGGTTGGGTCCTAGCATCTGTAAGGGAATGTGGAGGATTAGTGATGAATCTACTAGGTTTGTGCGAGACAGATCGTAGTAAAGTGCAAAGTGTGAGGAAGAGGTGAGTTCTTTTGGTGCCAATTCCATGTTATGATCAATTGTGTCAACCTCCTTATTTCAAATACAATGGCTCCCCTCCCTTTTTATGTAGTTAGGGTTTATGATTTTTGATGTTTTTATAACTTGCATTTACTTTTGTATAAGATTAATTATAGAATTTTTGGTCTCTATTTAAAATTTCTTGTAGGATAATCAGGGTTTTGTTTCATATTTATTTGAAGATACTTCATGTGTATTAAATATTTTGTAGAATTTCCACGGAATCCTATAACTGCTATGATGAAAAATTTGAAACTAATTTTGTTGCACCAAGACATAGGATTTCTCTACGATACATAAGCAAAAAAATAATAGAAAAACAAAGATAAAGAAAATAGTCACACAATAACACAATATTTTTCTAGGTAACCCAACATAGAAAACCCTCTCCTTGCTAATAAATTTTATTGAGAAAAAATGAGCAAACAAAACTCTTTACAAGGCAATATGTATCAACAAAAAACAAAGCTGCTCTCATTGCTAATACTTAGCTCAAAACCTCCTTGAAAGAACTCGACCCAACTCCTATTTGCTTGCGTTGTCCGACTCCTATTTCCTAGCCCTGGAAATCCCTATTTCTTAGTGCTTATCTGAGCCCCTATTTCTTAGGAATTTCTACCTAAATCCTGGCGCATATCAAAAGGAAAATCCTCTCTCAAATTGTATATAGGCTGCTCCTTACATGCTTTGCTAGCAAAAACTCTTTCTCACACAAAATCGTGCTCCACAAGAATGGTTCAATGATGTGCCTTCGACCTCCTTTTAAGTTTTTCCACTGATGCTAAATTTGACAAGTTCATTGTTTGAACTCAGACTTGTGATTAATTTGTTAACTTAGTCGAATTGACTCTTCTTACTCATCATAGCCCCAATTAGACATTGAGACTCACACTCATCCTTTTCCAAATATAAACTTGCACTTGGAGACAAACAAAACTAAGCCTCCAAATTCTGTGCATGAGTTAATTGCTCCATGACTTGTCCTCGAACTCGTGCATGCTAAAGAATGACTGATCGAGGTCTTTCTTCACTAAGGCACAATTCAATAATACCTATCTCACTACTATCTCAACACTCCCTCTTAGCAAGGAAGGGATTCTGTATAGTTCCCAACTTATCTTTGAAATGAACAAAACTGCTTCTGGCCAAAGCCTTGGTCAAGTTATCCGTTGTCTCCTCATCTGTTGGAATGTACGGTAGCTTGACTATCCCTTTCTGTACATAATCTGTGAGATGATGATACTTTATCTTGATATGCTTTGAGCGATCACGAAACATTGGGTTCTTAGAGAGCTTGATGCAACACTGATTATCATAGCCTATCACAGTAGGCTCCATCCTCTCTCTGAAAAGTCCCACAAGCAAATTCCTCATCCAAATAGCCTCACATGCTACCAAATTAGAAGCCATGTACTCGACCTTTGTTGAACTGAGTGCAACTAATCTATGCTTCCTGCTGTACTAGGAAACAATTGTTGACCCAATGCTGAAGACGCCTCCTGAAGTACTCTTCTAATCTGTGGAGCTCCCTGCCCAATTTGTATCTGTGAAGCCCTTAAGGCTCACTCCATCAACCTTTCTGTACCACAATCCATGATCCAATGTGATTATGAGATACCTCAAAACATGCTTAGCAATAACCTAGTGAACTCAGGTTGGTTTCGTCATGAACGGACTCAGTTGGTTGAGTGCAAATCAAATATCAAGTTGCGTGTTGACCAATTACATCAACGACCCGATGAGTTACGTGTATGCTGTAACATCCACTCTCTACTCTACTACATCCACCTTCCTCCAATTTGTGACTAGAGGTGTGGCCATGGGCCTTCAATCCTGCATATGAAATATTTAGAGAATATGTGCCCCTTCCCCATGAAGATCTCACCATCACCTTGCCAAACCTCCAATCCAAGGAAATAATGCATAAGCCCCATATCCTTCATCTCAAACTCCCTTGCAAGGTTCTCCTTGCAATCTTGGATCAAGTTGTCTGCTCCATTCAATATAAGGTCGTCAACATAGAGCACTGGAATGAGCAGAAGTACTCTAACCATGATGTAGTATAGGTTGGCATCCACCTCACTCTTAGTGAAGCCCAATCCTTGAAGGTAGTTGTCAATACGAGTGTAGCATGCTCTTGGAGCCTGCTTGAGCTTGCACACATGTGTGTCTTTACTGAACTGCTCAAACCCCTCTGGTTGCTCCATATAAATCTCCTCCTCAGCTGCTCCATGGAGGAATGCTGTCTTCATGTCCATCTAGTGGATCTGCCACCCCATCTGCGCTGCAAGTGCCCAAATAGTCTTGATGGATGAATACAATGCTACTGGGGCAAAGGTCTCATCTGTTCCATGCTTCACCTGTACACCTAGCGTGAGCAAACTACTGATTTTCCCTCAGGTCGTGGCACAATCTCCCAAAAATTGTTCTTCATGATGGAGGAATATTCTTCTACTTGCCAAACCTACTGCCAAACTTGTTGAGAACCAACCGCCTTATAACTAGAAGGCTTAGTGTCCACCATCTCTGTCATCAGTGCCATATAACCTGTGTACCTCTGTGGCTGCTTGCTCTGCCTGAACATTGTGCTAGGAGCTTCAACTTGCTCTTGGGCCTCTTGAATCAATCTCTCGACCTACATGGATTTCTTCCTCCCTATGCTAGGAGTCTCTGAGTACTTATCTGCTCTCGTCCTAGTTTCTTCTCCTCATCATCCTGGTTTGCACCCTATTGTGGGTGCTGTTGTGCGAGTCTCTTGTCACCTGGATGAGGCTCCTCGTTGGGAGCGAGTAGCTCCTCCATCTTAGGTACTACAACCTGCTCTCGCTCTAAGGACCCCAAGAGAGCTCTGGACTGCTCAAACCTCACATCCGGCCTAAGAATCGTCTTCTTGAGTCTTGGTAGATACACCTTGTATGCTTGAGTTGTCTCACTATATCCCACGAAAATGCCTTTTTCCGTTGTGGGCTCCAACTTCTTTCTGCTGTATTTGGACACATGGCAATAGACTTTTGTGCCAAAGATACGAAAGTGTTAAACATCAAGCTTCTTGCCTATGAAAGCCTCCTTCAGTGTAACTCGACCAATAACCTTGTGTGGACTCCTGTTTTGCAGAAATATTGTAGTGTTGCATGCCTTTGCCCACAAGAACATAGGTAGTCCCTGATCATGCAACATGGCCTTGGCTGCTCCAACAATACTATGGTTCTTCTTCTCAACCACCCCATTTTGCTAAGGGTTATGTGGTGCTATCAGCTCTCTGTGAATGCCCTCCTTCACACGCAAATCCTTGAAGGCATTGAAGACATTCTCCACCATTGTCACTTCTCACTACCTTGATCTTCATCTTGGTCTAGTTTTCTACCAAGGCCTTAAATTCCATGAATTTGGTTAAGACCTCATCTTTCTTCTTAATAAAAAATATCCAAGTTTTTTAGAATAATTATCAATGAAAGTAACATAATAGCTGTCTCATAAGAGATGAAGAAGAGAAGGGCCTGCATACCTCTGAATGCACCAGCTCCAAAATCCTGTTGGCTCTACTGCCTTGGCCCTGAAAGGAAGTCTTGGCATACTTGCCTAGTGTGCACCCCTTGCACACATAATGCTAGTCAAAACTGCATGTTGGTATCCCGTGGCTATGTGTTCCATGCGCTTGTGCCAAAGTTCTCCAACATCTCTACTCTGCTTACCACCACCTGCCTTGCTGCTTAAGGTAGCACATGTCTCAATCTACAACCTATAAAGGTTCTTCACCCTCAGATCTATATGCGTCACTGCTCCAGAAGCTAAGTGCCTGGGGTTTGCCATACCTTTGCTGAAGATGACATCATATCCCTTGACCTCAAGGGTTGCTACTGAAACAAGGTTCTTCTTCTGTCTTAGAACATATATGAAATCTTTGAGATGGAGAGGGCTCCTAGAATCCCTCTCAAAGCTAACAATACCAACTCCCTTAGATGCGTACTTGCCATCATCTCCTAGCTCGATATGAAACTGTGTGTACTTCCCCTTCAACTGCGTAAAATACTTCATGTTCCCGATCATGTGGAAGGAGGCTCCAGAATCAATATATCACATGTTGCTCCCTTTTGAGCTTGCCATGCAAGCTATCATTGAGAAATATTTCTCTAACTGAGAAGTAAACACATCTAACTCAACCGATGCAACCACATTAATCTTATTGGACCCCTTATTCCAATTAGGACAATTAGTAGCATAGTTCCCAAACTCATGATAATGGAAGAATTTGATCTTAATAAGATCCTTCTTCTTCTCGTCCTTTTGACTAGACTCGACCTCCCCTTTTCCGTTCTTGTTGTTGGCTTCGCTTGCCAGAGCAAAGTTCTCCTCGTCCTCTGTTTTTGTTGATGTACCATCTCGGGTCCCACTCCAAATCTCTTCTTGAATGTAGTTAGTCCATAACCTTTCTCTATTGGGAAAATTCTCTTTGCCATTGACAACATTCTAGAAACCATACCAAGACTTGTGAAGTCCTAGTAAAGCAAAAGTGACAAGGTCTTGCTCAGGTACAATGACATCCATACCACCTAGCTCATATCAAACCTGAGTGAGCTTCAAAAGACACGTGACGATGGGCTTTCCTTGTCTCATTCGGATACTCCTTAAGAGAAATCTTCTTGGCATCATTGGTATTCTAATATATATATAAAATAGTTTTGAACATCTCGAACGATGTCTTCTTCTCATGGATATGAGGAACTATATGATCTTTGACCCTTTCTAGAATAATCCTCTTGGTCTTGATATCATTCTTAATATGTTGGGTCAACTTTGGGGATTTTGTGGTGGTGGTATAATGCTGTTGGTGAAGTCTCCCACCCCATTAGCCTCCAATACTATCATTATCCTTCCTTTCCAAGAGACAAAGTTAGAGGCTCCCTCTAAACAACGTTTTGATCTCAATCCTGGGAACGCCATCCTGCTTACCCAAAGAGCTCTCCTTCACAATCTATAGCCAACTTGTGTGATTGATCTGTGTTGGTCACAAACTATTCTCGGTGCCGGTCTTTATATTGATTGCTGCTCTGGTACGTTGTGGAATTTCCACAAAATCCTGCAATTGCTATGATGACAAATCTGAAACTAATTTTGTTGCACCAAGACACAATATTTCTCTCGTTCCTTTTTGTTTTTTCTCTTGTTGTTTTTATCTTTCACTATTGTTGTTGCTGTTTTTCTTTGTTTAAATTTAAACATTTATGAGCATGACTAATTTGTTTAAATTTAGATGTTATGTAGTCTAGGTATAAGAAGATGGAGGATTTTGATGAGACTCTTGAAATATCTTTGTGAGAGAGATGTGGGCCAGTGCAACGAAGGTAAGGTAGATGGTGAGTTCTTATTTGATGGAAAGCCCATGTATGTTATGCTATGAAATTGTTCTTATTTCAAATAAAAAATTCTCCTCCCTTGGCTATTTAGGGTTTGTGATTTTGGTCTTTGAATAAAATGTAATTAATTTTGAATTATTTTTTTGTTCTATTTTGTGTCTTTTCAAGATTTCTAATAAAGATATTTTGATCTTTATTTAATATTTTATGGTTTGATTTTGATTTTTGTTTGTTTAAATTAGAAGCATTTTACGTTATCGGTAGTTTGTTTAATTATGAGTGAAATGCAATGTAGGTGAAAGAATGCAGTGCATCACTAACGAAACTACTGAAATATCTTCATTGAGAGAAACATTATAGTGGAGTGCATATACAAACATGGAGGTAAGTTTTCTTTTGGTGCAAAATCCATTCATTATCTGCTACAAAATCTTCTTGAAGCAAACACTAGTTCTTTTCGCTCTTTACTTATTTAGGTTTTATGACTTTTGGTTTTTGAATAAGATATATCTTTTGGTGCATAAGATTATTCATAAGATATTTGGTCTTTGTTTCAGATTAATATTTTCTTGTCTCTATTTAATACTGCTCTATTTTTTGATGTGCAGGGTTTCCTTGGTTGGCCATGGACACTTTTTGGGGTTGTAAAACATACTCTTGTTTGTGTTTTTATGGTTTTTCTTGTTATTTTTGTTTTTTGTTTTAATTGTTGGTGATATTTTTTGCTATTGTTGATTTTATTTTTATTTTTAGTGTAGGTATAGGAAGATGGAGGATTTTGATTAGACTCTTGAAATATCTTTGTGAGAGAGATGTGGGTCAGTGCAACAAAGGTAAGGTAGATGGTGAGTTCTTATTTGGTGGAAAGCCCATGTATGTTATGCTATGAAACTGTTCATATTTTAAATAAAAAGTTCTCCTCCCTTGGCTATTTAGGGTTTGTGATTTTGGTATTTGAATAAAATGTAATTAATTTTGCATAATATTTTTGTTCTATTTTGTGTCTTTTCAAGATTTCTCATAAGATATTTTGATCTTTATTTAATATTTTATGGTTTGATTTTGATTTTTGTTTGTTTAAATTAGAAGCATTTTACATTATTGTAATTTTTAAAATTATGAATGCAATGCAATGTAGGTAAAAGAATGTTGTGGATCTTTTTTTTTTGTAAGTCAGAGAATTATATTAAAAAAGGAAAAAATATTTACATCGAGTCTGCAAAGGCAGACAGTAACCGAAATAGCACCTTACAGCCTTGCCGAACAGAGGCGTAGGAGGCGAACTGCCATGAAACAAAAAGCCCATAGGCAAGTAGGATAGAAAGCCGGAAAGCTCACCACGCAGGGCGGCAGAGTTAAGACCACAGGTTTATCATTGATAGCTGACAAAAAGGCAGTATAATTTGAAGCCAATACCAGGCCGAGACAAAAAGCCCAAAATCGGCATATAGACTCGAGGACGATTATGGACATAATGACTACCATAGACCAGACAACGACATAAGACACAAGAGGGCATAGAACCAACCAGAGGAGAGCCGAAGACGCCAAAACTGAGCCAAGCGAGCCCAGGGTCTAAGGGAAGCCGTCTGGACGCGGGAAACCACCCAGCCTGCTGGTGATGTTCAGACCCACATCGAGGAAATGCCTATCCATTTTGTCTTGCAGATCCTGCATGGAATGGAAGTTCTGGGCTTCCTTCATCTTCTGTTCCTGCACCACAGGGTCCGGGCTGATAGTTTGCCTGAGCAACCTGATGAGCAAGGTGAGCTTCTTGTTAACAATCTCCACCCCTTCCTGGATGGCCGAGATTCTACGATCCATATACTCCTGGCTGGCGGAAGTATTACCAGGATGACCGTTCAGGGGAGGTTGCTCCTTCTCAGTGTTCTGCTTATCAGCATCCTTCATGTCCAGGGCTTTCGCCAGGAGAGTTTTCATCCTCCAGCTTTCCACCTTGGTACGCATGAACTGGGTGGTTCGTTTCGCTGGGGTGCCCGGGTCACAGATCCAATCGACCTCACCTGCAACCTTTCCCTCCTGCTTGGTTTCTTCTTCTTGCTTGACTTTAGCCTCTAACTCAGCGATTTTCCGTTTGCTTCTTGTAGAGGCTCTAGTGACATACATGTTCTGCGCATTGCGCAGATCCTGGGTAGCCCCCGCACATCTACAACTGGATGCCTCCATACTGAACTTATGCGCCCTGTAACTGCACCGCTTTTCTTGAGTTTGCTTGCTACTGATGCTGGCCAAGCTAAGGGTAGAGTTAGTGAAATCCTCGAACGATCTCCCTGTTAAATAGATTGGAGCCTTGGTATGCTCCCGAGAATGGCTTTCCATAGGGGCGAGAGACGTGGTACTAATGCAATTAATATTGAGGGTGTTCACATGATTCTTGTAATCTTTTCCTGCAGGCGCAGGAGAATTCCTGAGTGCCTTTCTTCTGATCTCGGAGTGCTTGTCCTTTCTTCTCAAACGGTTCTTACGGATAACCTTGTGGCATGATCTTTGTTGATGGTTCCCATACTTGAATCTGCTCCGTAATGAATGCCGCCGCTTCTTCTGTCCAATCCTCCCGTAGGTGTGATGGGGTGCCTGTTTATTGCTCCCGTTTTCTGTTTGACGGAGCCGGTGAAGAGGACCGTTACCGGTTGGGCTCGGTCATTGGTGTTCACGTCGTGTTGTGCCAGCTGTGTACATCGGGCTTTCAGATTTGGACAGTTCACCTCCTCCCAACAGCTGTCCCATCCGCTTCCCTGACTGTCTACTCCACAGTTCGCTAGGTAATCCGCCACCTTGTTTGCTCGACGTCGGATCGCCTGGAAAACAAGACCCTGCATGCCGCCCAAGAGTTCAGCAATACTCTCTGTGACTTTGGCTAATCTCCAGCGTTTGATGGCTTTTTTAGCTCTGATTCCTCTTTGTAATTTTTGCACAGTGGCAATGACCAGAGAGGAGTCCCCTTCCACAATTAGATTGTGGAGATTTCGGGATTTTGCGATTCTGAGGCTGTGTTCCAGGGCCGCAAACTCCATTTCGTTGTTGGTGCTTTCTCCAAGCGCTCTGTAATAGATATGCAGAATGTCTCCCTTCTGATTACGTATAACTCCTCCAATTCCAGCCAAGCCAGGGTTGCCGCGCGAAGCCCCATCAAAATTCAATTTAAGCCCTCCAACCGGTGGAAAAGAATGTTGTGGATCACTAACAAAACTACTGAAATATCTTCATTGAGAGAGACATTATAGTGGAGTGCAGATACAAGTGTGAAGGTAAGTTTCCTTTTGGTGCAAAATCCATTCATAATCTGCTACAAAATCCTCTTGAAGCAAACACTAGTTCTTTTCGCTCTTTACTTATTTAGGGTTTATGATTTTTGGTTTTTGAATAAGATATATCTTTTAGTGCATAAGATTATTCATAATATATTTGGTCTTTGTTTCAGATTAATATTTTCTTGTCTCTATTTAATATTGCTCTATTTTTTGATGTGCAGGGTTTCCTTGGTTGGCTATGGACACTTTTTGGGGTTGTAAAACATACTCTTGTTTGTCTTTTTATGGTTTTCTTGTTATTTTTGTTTTTTTGTTTTAATTGTTGGTGATATTTTTTGCTATTGTTGTTTTCTTTTTTTAGTTTTTGCTGTTGTTGTGGCTCTTATATCTTTGACTTTCTGAGCATGGCCATGCTAATTTGTGGTTTAGTATTTTGTTTTTCTTATGTCTTTTGATTTATTTTTCTCTTTTTTTAATTCAATGCGTGGAGAAATCAAGAAATACCTTAACAACCCATAATGTGGGTGTAGGGTTGATGTGGAGTCGACAAGTGGAGAGGGAAAATGTGAAGAGGTATGTAATTGGGGAATTTACTTGTCTATGGGCAAAGGCAAAAAATGTATGTATAATGGAAATTTACTATTATGTCGTTTCATGCCCATTTAATTTAACTGATTTGTTGCTTCATCCTTATATTATGTGTTTGTTGAAATTTAAATGCAATGCGGAGTAAGAAAGGTGAATGAGTACTAATGATACTATTGAATATCTTTGTGTGAGAGAGACGTGGAACACTATAGCAAAAGTAGAAGCAAAAGTAGAGGGTAAGTTATCTTTTGGTGCAAGGCTCATGTAGCATGTATGTTCTACTATAAAATCCTACTAGATCTTGGTTTAGATACCATGGTTTTCTGCCCTTCTTGCCAATTTGGGGTTTTTAAATTTTCGTAGCATAAGATGTACTTCTGTTTAAATTATATGCATATTCTATTATTTGGAATTCTCTTATTTATTGGATGTAGTGCAAATGCAAGGAAGGTGGCCAAGCAAATGTGGAGGAAGAATTTTGAAACTTCAGAGTTTTTTGTGTAAGAGAGACTTGGAGTAGTGTAGGAGAGTGCAAAGGTAGAGGGTCAATTCTCTTTTGGTTCCAATATGCTTATCTTCTCATTTTCACTACAATGGTTCTCCTCCCTCATTATTTATTTATTGAGAAAAATTGAGCAAACAAAACTCTTTACAAGGCAATATGTATCAACAGAAAACAAAGCTGCTCTCATTGCTAATACTTAGCTCAAAACCTCCTTGAAAGAACTCGACCCAACTCCTATTTGCTTGCGTTGTCCGACTCCTATTTCCTAGCCCTGGAAATCCCTATTTCTTAGTGCTTATCTGAGCCCCTATTTCTTAGGAATTTCTACCTAAATCCTGGCGCATATCAAAAGGAAAATCCTCTCTCAAATTGCATATAGGTTGCTCCTTAGACGCTTTGCTAGCAAAAACTCTTTCTCACACAAACTCGTGCTCCACAAGAATGGTTCAATGATGTGCCTTTGACCTCCTTTTAAGTTTTTCCACTGATGCTAAATTTGACAAGTTAATTGTTTTAACTCAGACTTGTGATTAATTTGTTAACTTAGTCGAATTGACTCTTCTTACTCATCATAGCCCCAATTAGACATTGAGACTCACACTCATCCTTTTCCAAATATAAACTTGCACTTGGAGACAAACAAAACTAAGCCTCCAAATTCTGTGCATGAGTTAATTGCTCCATGACTTGTCCTCGAACTCGTGCATGCTAAAGAATGATTGATCGAGGTCTTTCTTCACTAAGGCACAATTCAATAATACCTATCCTCACTACTATCTCAAGAATCCCTCTTAGCAAGGAAGGGATTCTGTATAGCTCCCAACTTATCTTTGAAATGAACAAAACTGCTTCTGGCCAAAGCCTTGGTCAAGTTATCTGTTGTCTGCTCATCTGTTGGAATGTACGGTAGCTTGACTATTCCTTTCTGTACATAATCTCTGAGATGATGATACCTGATCTTGATATGCTTTGAGCGATCACGAAACATTGGGTTCTTAGAGAGCTTGATGCAACTCTGATTATCATAGCCTATCACAGTAGGCTCCATCCTCTCTCTGAAAAGTCCCACAAGCAAATTCCTCATCCAAATAGCCTCACATGCTACCAAATTGGAAGCCATGTACTCGACCTTTGTTGAACTGAGTGCAACTAATCTATGCTTCCTGCTGTACTAGGAAACAATTGTTGACCCAATGCTGAAGACGCCTCTTGAAGTACTCTTCTAATCTGTGGAGCTCCCTGCCCAATTTGCATCTGTGAAGCCCTTAAGGCTCACTCCATCAACCTTTCTGTACCACAATCCATGATCCAATGTGATTATGAGATACCTCAAAACATGCTTAGCAATAACCTAGTGAACTCAGGTTGGTTTCGTCATGAACGGACTCAGTTGGTTGAGTGCAAATCAAATATCAAGTCGTGTGTTGACCAATTACATCAACGACCCGATGAGTTGTGTGTATGTTGTAACATCCACTCTCTACTCTACTACATCCACCTTCCTCCAATTTGTGACTAGATGTGTGGCCATGGGCCTTCAATCCTGCATATGAAATCTCTAGAGAATATGTGCCCCTTCCCCATGAAGATCTCACCATCACCTTGCCAAACCTCCCAAGGAAATAATGCATAAGCCCCATATCCTTCATCTCAAACTCCCTTGCAAGGTTCTCCTTGCAATCTTGGATCAAGTTGTCTGCTCCATTCAATATAAGGTCGTCAACATAGAGCACTGGAATGAGCAGAAGTCCTCTAACCATGATGTAGTATAGGTTGGCATCCACCTCACTCTTAGTGAAGCCCAATCCTTGAAGGTAGTTGTCGATATGAGTGTAGCATGCTCTTGGAGCCTGCTTGAGCTTGCACACATGTGTGTCTTTACTGAACTGCTCAAACCCCTCTGGTTGCTCCATATAAATCTCCTCCTCAGCTGCTCCATGGAGGAATGTTGTCTTCATGTCCATCTAGTGGATCTGCCACCCCATCTGTGTTGCAAGTGGCCAAATAGTCTTGATGGATGAATACAATGCTACTGGGGCAAAGGTCTCATCTGTTCCATGCTTCACCTGTACACCTAGCGTGAGCAAACTACTGATTTTCCCTCAGGTCGTGGCACAATCTCCCAAAAATTGTTCTTCATGATGGAGGAATATTCTTCTGCTTGCCAAACCTACTGCCAAACTTGTTGAGAACCGACCGCCTTATAACTAGAAAACTCAATGTCCACCATCTCTGTCATCAGTGCCATATAACCTGTGTACCTCTATGGCTGCTTGCTCTGCCTGAACATTGTGCTAGGAGCTTCAACTTGGTCTTGGGCCTCTTGAATCAATCTCTCGACCTACTTGGATTTCTTCCTCCCTATGCTAGGAGTCTCTGAGTACTTGTCTGCTCTCGTCCTAGTTTCTTCTCCTCATCATCCTGCTTTGCACCCTATTGTGGGTGCTGTTGTGTGGGCCTCTTGTCACCTGGATGAGGCTCCTCGTTGCGAGCGAGTAGCTCCTCCATCTTAGGTACTACAACCTGCTTTCGCTCTAAGGACCCCAAGAGAGCTCTGGACTACTCAAACCTCACATCCGGCCTAAGAATCGTCTTCTTGAGTCTTGGTAGATACACCTTGTATGCTTGAGTTGTCTCACTATATCCCACGAAAATGCCTTTTTCCGTTGTGGGCTCCAACTTCTTTCTGCTGTATTTGGACACATGGCAATAGACTTTTGTGCCAAAGATACGAAAGTGTTAAACATCAAGCTTCTTGCCTATGAAAGCCTCCTTCAGTGTAACTCGACCAATAACCTTGTGTGGACTCCTGTTTTGCAGAAATATTGTAGTGTTGCATGCCTTTGCCCACAAGAACATAGGTAGTCCCTGATCATGCAACATGGCCTTGGCTGCTCCAACAATACTATGGTTCTTCTTCTCAACCACCCCATTTTGCTAAGGGTTATGTGGTGCTATCAGCTCTCTGTGAATGCCCTCTTTCACACGCAAATCCTTGAAGGCATTGGAGACATTCTCCACCATTGTCACTTCTCACTACCTTGATCTTCATCTTGGTCTAGTTTTCTACCAAGGCCTTAAATTTCATGAACTTGGTTAAGACCTCATCTTTCTTCTTAATAAAAAATATCCAAGTATTTTGAGAATCATTATCAATGAAAGTAACATAATAGCTGTCTCATAAGAGATGAAGAAGAGAAGGGCCTGCATACCTCTGAATGCACCAGCTCCAAAATACTGTTGGCTCTACTGCCTTGGCCCTGAAAGGAAGTCTTGGCATACTTGCCTAGTGTGCACCCCTTGCACACATAATGCTAATCAAAACTGCATGTTGGTATCCCGTGGCTATTTGTTGAAGAATCTTCAACACCCCATGATGCAAGTGTTCCATACCCCTGTGCCAAAGTTCTCCAACATCTCTACTCAGCTTACCACCACCTGCCTTGCTGCTTAAGGTAGAAGATGTCTCAATCTGCAACCTATAAAGGTTCTTCACCCTCAGATCTATATGCGTCACTGCTCCAGAAGCTAAGTGCCTGGGGTATGCCATACCTTTGCTGAAGATGACATCATATCCCTTGACCTCAAGGGTTGCTACTGAAACAAGGTTCTTCTTCTGTCTTAGAACATATATGACATTTCTGAGATGGAGAGGGCTCCTAGAATCCCTCTCAAAGCTAACAGTACCAACTCCCTTAGATGCGTACTTGCCATCATCTCCTAGCTTGATATGAAACTGTGTGTACTTCCCCTTCAACTGCCTGAAATACTTCATGTTCCCGATCATGTGGAAGGAGGCTCCAGAATCAATATATCACATGTTGCTCCCTTTTGAGCTTGCCATGCAAGCTATCATTGAGAAATCTTTCTCGAACTGAGAAGCAAACACATCTAACTCAACCGATGCAACCACATTAATCTTACTGGACCCCTTATTCCAATTAGGACAATTAGTAGCATAGTGCCCAAACTCATGATAATGGAAGAATTTGATCTTAATAAGATCCTTCTTCTTCTCGTCCTTTTGACTAGACTCGACCTCCCCTTTCTGTTCTTGTTGTTGGCTTCGCTTGCCAGAGCAAAGTTCTCCTCGTCCTCTATTTTTGTTGATGTACCATCTCGGGTCCCACTCCAAATCTCTTCTTGAATGTAGTCAGTCCATAACCTTTCTCTATTGGGAAAATTCTCTTTGCCATTGACAACATTCTAGAAACCATACCAAGACTTGTGAAGTCCTAGTAAAGCAAAAGTGACAAGGTCTTGCTCAGGTACAATGACATCCATACCACCTAGCTCATATCAAACCTGAGTGAACTTCAAAAGACACGTGACGATGGGCTTTCCTTGTCTCATTTGGATACTCCTTAAGAGAAATCTTCCTGGCATCATTGGTATTCTAATATATATATAAAATAGTTTTGAACATCTCAAACGCTGTCTTCTTCTCATGGATATGAGGAACTATATGATCTTTGACCCTTTCTAGAATAATCCTCATGGTCTTGATATCATTCTTAATATGTTGGGTCAACTTTGGGGATTTTGTGGTGGTGGTATAATGTTGTTGGTGAAGTCTCCCACCCCATTAGCCTCCAATACTATCATTATCCTTCCTTTCCAAGAGACGAAGTTAGAGGCTCCCTCTAAACAATGTTTTGATCTCAATCCTGGGAACGCCATCCTGCTTACCCAAAGAGCTATCCTTCACAATCCATAGCCAACTTGTGTGATTGATCTGTGTTGGTCACAAACTATTCTCGGTGCCGGTCTTTATATTGATTGCTGCTCTGGTACATTGTGGAATTTCCACAAAATCCTGCAATTGCTATGATGACAAATCTGAAACTAATTTTGTTGCACCAAGACACAATATTTCTCTCGTTCCTTTTTGTTTTTTCTCTTGTTGTTTTTATCTTTCACTATTGTTGTTGCTGTTTTTCTTTGTTTAAATTTAAACATTTCTGAGCATGACTAATTTTTTTAAATTTAGATGTTATGTAGTCTAGGTATAAGAAGATGGAGGATTTTGATGAGACTCTTGAAATATCTTTGTGAGAGAGATGTGGGCCAGTGCAACGAAGGTAAGGTAGATGGTGAGTTCTTATTTGATGGAAAGCCCATGTATGTTATGCTATGAAATTGTTCTTATTTCAAATGAAAAAGTCTCCTCCCTTGGCTATTTAGGGTTTGTGATTTTGGTCTTTGAATAAAATGTAATTAATTTTGAATTATTTTTTTGCTCTATTTTGTGTCTTTTCAAGATTTCCAATAAAGATATTTTGATTTTTATTTAATATTTTATGGTTTGATTTTGATTTTTGTTTGTTTAAATTAGAAGCATTTTACGTTATCGGTAGTTTGTTTAATTATGAGTGAAATGCAATGTAGGTAAAAGAATGCAGTGCATCACTAACGAAACTACTGAAATATCTTCATTGAGAGAAAAATTATAGTGGAGTGCAGATACAAACGTGGAGGTAAGTTTTCTTTTGGTGCAAAATCCATTCATTATCTGCTACAAAATCTTCTTGAAGCAAACACTAGTTCTTTTCGCTCTTTACTTATTTAGGTTTTATGACTTTTGGTTTTTGAATAAGATATATCTTTTGGTGCATAAGATTATTCATAAGATATTTGGTCTTTGTTTCAGATTAATATTTTCTTGTCTCTATTTAATACTGCTCTATTTTTTGATGTGCAGGGTTTCCTTGGTTGGCCATGGACACTTTTTGGGGTTGTAAAACATACTCTTGTTTGTGTTTTTATGGTTTTTCTTGTTATTTTTGTTTTTTGTTTTAATTGTTGGTGATATTTTTTGCTATTGTTGATTTTATTTTTATTTTTAGTGTAGGTATAGGAAGATGGAGGATTTTGATTAGACTCTTGAAATATCTTTGTGAGAGAGATGTGGGTCAGTGCAACAAAGGTAAGGTAGATGGTGAGTTCTTATTTGATGGAAAGCCCATGTATGTTATGCTATGAAACTGTTCATATTTTATAAAAAGTTCTCCTCCCTTGGATATTTAGGGTTTGTGATTTTGTTATTTGAATAAAATGTAATTAATTTTGCATAATATTTTTGTTCTATTTTGTGTCTTTTCAAGATTTCTCATAAGATATTTTGATCTTTATTTAATATTTTATGGTTTGATTTTGATTTTTGTTTGTTTAAATTAGAAGCATTTTACATTATTGTAATTTTTTAAATTATGAATGCAATGCAATGTAGGTAAAAGATTGTTGTGGATCACTAACAAAATTACTGAAATATCTTCATTGAGAGAGACATTATAGTGGAGTGCAGATACAAGTGTGAAGGTAAGTTTCCTTTTGGTGCAAAATCCATTCATAATCTGCTACAAAATCCTCTTGAAGCAAACACTAGTTCTTTTCACTCTTTACTTATTTAGGGTTTATGATTTTTGGTTTTTGAATAAGATATATCTTTTAGTGCATAAGATTATTCATAATATATTTGGTCTTTGTTTCAGATTAATATTTTCTTGTCTCTATTTAATACTGCTCTATTTTTTGATGTGCAGGGTTTCCTTGGTTGGCTATGGACACTTTTTGGGGTTGTAAAACATACTCTTGTTTGTCTTTTTATGGTTTTCTTGTTATTTTTGTTTTTTTGTTTTAATTGTTGGTGATATTTTTTGCTATTGTTGTTTTCTTTTTTTAGTTTTTGCTGTTGTTGTGGGTCTTATATCTTTGACTTTCTGAGCATGGCCATGCTAATTTGTGGTTTAGTATTTTTTTTTCTTATGTCTTTTGATTTATTTTTCTCTTTTTTTAATTCAATGCCTGGAGAAATCAAGAAATACCTTAACAACCCATAATGTGGGTGTAGGGTTGATGTGGAGTCGACAAGTGGAGAGGGAAAATGTGAAGAGGTATGTAATTGGGGAATTTACTTGTCTATGGGCAAAGGCAAAAAATGTATGTATAATGGAAATTTACTATTATGTCGTTTCATGCCCATTTAATTTAACTGATTTGTTGCTTCATCCTTATATCATGTGTTTGTTGAAATTTAAATGCAATGCGGAGTAAGAAAGGTGAATGAGTACTAATGATACTATTGAATATCTTTGTGTGAGAGAGACGTGGAACACTATAGCAAAAGTAGAAGCAAAAGTAGAGGGTAAGTTATCTTTTGGTGCAAGGCTCATGTAGCATGTATGTTCTACTATAAAATCCTACTAGATCTTGGTTTAGATACCATGGTTTTCTGCCCTTCTTGCCAATTTGGGGTTTTTAAATTTTCGTAGCATAAGATGTACTTCTGTTTCAATTATATGCATCTTCTATTATTTGGAATTCTCTTATTTATTGGATGTAGTGCAAATGCAAGGAAGGTGGCCAAGCAAATGTGGAGGAAGAATTTTGAAACTTCAGAGTTTTTTGTGTAAGAGAGACTTGGAGTAGTGTAGGAGAGTGCAAAGGTAGAGGGTCAATTCTCTTTTGGTTCCAATATGCTTATCTTCTCATTTTCACTACAATGGTTCTCCTCCCTCATTATTTATTTAGGGTTTATGATTTTTGGTCATTGAATAAAATGTACTTTTGCATAATATTATTGATAATTTTTGTGGTCTTGGCTTATGATTAATTTATTATAATACCTTTCAATGTTTGTTTAATATTTCTTATAAGCTTTTTGTTGTTTGCCTAAGAAATTTTTGGTTTTCATTTAATATTCTATGGTTTCATTTCTGTTGCATTTAGGAAGTGGAGATATAGAGGCAAGTCCTAGGAATGTTGCAGATTACATAAGTGCATTTGGTGAAGGGGAAGACTAAGCAACAGGAGGAGGTGGGTATGGTTTCATTTGTCTGTTTAAATTAAATGCATTCTATATTATTTGAGATTTATTTGTATGGTGAGTGCAATGCAAATCTAGGTAAAGGAAGGTGGAGGAACACTGAGGAAACTACTTAAATCTTTGTGTGAGAGAGACTTGGAGAAGTATTGGAGAGTGCAAAGGTACAAGGTGGGTTCTTTTTTAGTTCCAACATGGATATTTTATCGTTTCAATACAATGGTTCCTAGACTGCTTCACATTTCTCATAGGATATTTTGTGTAGTTGATATTTCAATTTTTGGATCATATTTCTCACAAAATACCTGGTGTGGTTGATATCTCTTTTTTGTTATTCAATGGATCTGAAAATTAATGGAAGACCTAGTAGCTCATATTGTGGGATTACAGTTGATGCAAATTCCACACATGTAGAGGAAAAATGTAAGGGGAAGGTATGTATCGCTTGCTTTTGTCTATTTAATTTTATAATTCCATGGTGTTTTAAATTAACTCAGTTATTGCTTCAAAATTATATCATGTGTGTTTATTTAAATTTAGAGGCAATGCATGTAAAGTAAGGCTGAATGCTAATGAAACTTTTGAATATCCTTTTCTGAAAGAGATGTGGGATGCACTATAGATGAGGCAAAAGTAGAGGCAGAGGAGTTATGGTCCAAGACCCATGTACGTTTTGCGTAGATGGTTCTCATCACTTATTAATTTAAGGTTTATAATTTTTGGCCTTACATAAGATGCACTTAGTTTCGCATATGATTATTCATAAGATTTTTGTTGTTTGTTTAACATTTCACATACTTTATTTTATTTTCTTTTGAATATCTCTCATAAGATTTTTTACTCTATATTTGATATTTTTAGTTTGATTTTTGTTAGCTTTAGCCGATGGAAAAATAAAGACAAGTTTCAAGGCTCAAGGTGCTTTCAATAAAGAACACGACTCAAGATGAGGAGGTATGCATGGCTCCACGTGTATTTGATTAATTTAAAGGCATCGCATATCATTTGTAATTTATTTATTTATGAATACGATGAAATGCTTGTAAAGTAACGTTGAATGCTAATGAAACTATTAAATATATTTTTGTGAGAGAGACATGAGATGCACAATAGATGAGGCAAAAGTAGAGGTAGAGTAGTTATGTTATGGTGCAAGACCCATGTATGTTTTGCATAGATGGTTCTTCTCCATACTTATCTATTTAGGGTTTATGATTTTTGGTCTCTACATAAGATTTACTTTTGCATATGATTATTCATAAGGGTTTTGTTGTTTGTTTAAGATTTCTCATACTTTGTTTTAGTTTCTATTTAATATCTCTCGGAATATTTTTTGCTTCTATTTGATATCTTCTAGTTTGGTTTTTGTTGGTTTTAAGCAATGGAGATATAAAGACAAGTCAGAAGGTTGTTGTAGATTCTATTTGGCTTTCAATGAAGAACACAACTTAAGATGAGGAGGTATGTATGATTCGATGTGTGTTTAATATAGAGGTATCACATATCATTTGTGATTTATTTATTTACGAATGCAATGCAATGTAGATAAAGGAAAGAGCAGCAAAATCGGAAGTGCACTAATGAAATGAGCAAAATATTTTCATGCGAGGAAGATGGTGGCAATGAAGGAGAGTGTAGAGGCAGAGGTGGATGGTGAGTTATTTTTTGATTATGTTATGAACTTGATTCATGAAACTAGTGAATTATTTATGTAGCAACACTATATTATAGTGAAGAGGAAGCAGTAAAGGTGAGTTCTCTTTTGGTGCAAAATCTGTGCTATGCTATGAAATCATCATGTTGGTCTTCGTTTTATATTTCTCCCAAAATTTTTGGTATATATTTAATATTTTCCATAATATTTTATGGTCTCTATTTAATACTCTTCTTTTTTTTAATGTGCAGGATGTTCTTGATTGGCTGTAGACGCTTTTTGGGACTGTAAAGAAGAGTTTGTCTACTATTTCTCTTTGTTTGTTTTGTTTTTGTTATTTTCATTTTGTTTTTGCTATATTTTTCTATTCCTTTGTTTTTGTACAACGACTGTTATTTTTTTTATATTTGTGAGCATGGCCATGCTAAATTGTGCTTTAGTATTTTTTATTTTCATGTTTGTGTTTTTTTTGTCTTTTGTGTGTGTGTGTGTGTTTTTTTATATACCTTTGTTCATGGTTTTTGTTTTGGGTTCTATGAGTGTGGAAATTAAGGCAACCCTTAACAACACATATTGTAGAATTAGGGCTGATGAAAATTCAACAAATGTAATGGGCGAAGATGAAAGAGGTATGTATGAGTGAATTCACTAGTTATTTGCTGTGTAATTTAATGGGTTTTTGTTTTAATTGAACTCTTTTGTTGCTACTTATATCATGTGTGCTCATGTAAATTTATTATAGGAAATATGGGTAAATTTATTATCGGAAATATGGGTAAAGGAAGGTAATTGGAATCTTCAAGCATAAGCAACACTTTATTCTTATTGAGTAGAGTTTGTAGATATGGATGAAACAAAATAGAATTTTCAATCGAAGTTATGACATAGTAGTTTTCATCCTACATTTGGGAGGGGTACTAAGCACTTTGTGCAATCCAAGTTATGACATACTAGTTTTTATCTATATCTACACTTGGGAAGGGGGTACGAAGCACTTTGTGGCACTAGAGAGTGTAGGATTTTTACATGTGCATTTCAATCTCAACATTTTCATTAAAACATGAGACATAGGCAATATTGGTAAACAAAGATAATTGGAATACTCAAGCATAAGCATAACTTTCTTCTAATTGGGTAGAGTTTGTGGATATGTATGAAACAAAACAAAATTTGTAATCCGAGTTACGACAGACTAGTTTTCATCTACATTTGGGGGGTGGGGGGCGCTACTAAGCACTTTGTGCAATCCAAGTTATGACATCCTAGTTTTCATCTATACTTGGGAGGGGTACTAAGCATACTAGTTTTCATCTATACTTGGGAGGGGTACTAAGCACTTATTGGAGAGTGTAGGTTTTTAATCTCAACATTTTCATTAAAACATGAGACATTTGTCCTTTTAGCCCCATAATAATATCTACAATTTTCTATATTGTTGCTTCAATAAAATTTGCTTCTAATTGAGTAGAGTGTTTGTAGATATGGATGAAACAAAGCAAATTTTCCTATCCAAATATGACCATACTAGTTTTCATCTACAATTAGGAGGGCTGCTAAGCACTTTGTGCCATTGGAGAGTGTGGGTTTCTTACGTGTGCATTTCAATTTCAACATTATCATTAAAATATGATGCATTTGTCTTTTTAGCCCCATAATATCTACAACTTTGTATATGGTTGCTTCATGTTTTTAAGGAGCCAAAAGCATCATGGAATTCTTCCATCATTCTATCATAGAGGAATGCATCTTTGACAAGAACTTATCACAGTTAGGAAATATAAAGAACATAACAATTTTAGCTTCCTAGAAGCCTAGGAAAGAGTGCATCCAACTTTGACCTCACTCTAACAAATACCTTTAGCCCTTATCCTACATACATTCTTCTACCATTCTTCAATCAAATTTAGTTGGGCCTTAATTGACATGCTAACCAATCTTGAGACGAAGCCTCATGCTTCATCCTACATATATTTTTTCCATTCCTAAATCAACTTTCATTGGGCCTTAAATCCACACACTAACTTGTCTTGAGACCAAGCCTCAGAAAATGTAGGAGCATAGACTAGCTAAAACCAAATAGGCTCTCTAACTAGACAAAAAGGTGATGAAATCAAGCCTTAAAAGAAACAAATGCATTAGAAGATCGAAGCCATGTCTTTCTCTTCATTCTCAACACCTTATTTACTTGGCACTTCCTAAGATTCTTCCATCTTTCCAATCCACACGATATTGTGACTTTTGCATGGTTCTTCACCCTACTTTGTCATGTTTGTTTGAGGTGGAGGTCTTGTTACCCACCACCTGTGGCCCTGTGGGTAGTATGCATATGAGAAAAGTTTTCTCCTAGATGGTTCTTAGCTTGCAACTAGCAACCCCTTGCAGCCACCAGATAGCTCGATGTGCCATTGTCTTCGCCACCTGAGCTAGGCTTGTGTTCTCTCACCCATCTGTTATGATTGTATGTTTGAAGGTGGGCTTCCCGACCTCGAAGGTATGGATTTTCGTTGGTATAGTTGAGTTATTTTCCTTACTTATCATGGACACTTTTGGGCATGGATTGGTGGGGATTCGACAAAAAGAGTGGGCGAGGTTTTTACTCTTGTCTCCTATGTGTGATTCGATGGTTAGCCTTGTATCTTTGTCCTGTGGGATCTCCTTTATTGGCCACTAGCTCCAGGGTTAGTCCTACATGGGAAACCTTGATTTTGGTTGCATGGTTCCACTTCCTGACACCATATACATCACTCCCTTCCACTCATTTTAACCCCATTCATCACTTTTCCCATCTGGGTCCACATGTGTCCACTGGGTCCACACAAGGTTTGCCTCCCCTTCCCCTTGTCCACACTTTGAGTTAGGCCTGGAACGATGCCCAGAAGTTGATGTAGCTAAAATGAAAAGAAAAAGCATAATTTGGCCACTCTCAACAAGAAATGTACCACAAAATGCAAAAGATGGTCTGGACATACAAATTTAGCATGTGGGAAAAAGCCAAACATGAGCTCTACCCCTTATTTATGGCCATCACCCTATTTCTTATGGGCCCTAGATGAGCCCCCTTCACATTAAGGAACCCATGATCGTCCCAACCCCTGGTGGGCAATGAAATGCCCCACGTTAAAAGGGGGTACCTACTGCTACATTCTATAGATCATGCTCTCACCCCCTGGAGCCCCGAGTAGTTATGAAGAAAAATTAGTCAAAGGCAAAAGGCATATGAAGAAGGGTGGAAAAACAAAGGCGGACGTAACTCATGTACCATGATATGCTCCATTTGTTGAAAAAATGTAACTAGGTTTGATCTTCATAATGACAGATGTATTATGATTTTATGTATTTAATGAAATAGAAAAATAAATTTATTATTATTAGTCTTCAGATATGGGTTTCATGCTCAAGAGAATCTATTTTTATAGGTAAAAGCGCCCATTGAGTGCTTCTAGGTTTGTCCTAAAGTCATTATGTTATTGTCATGTATGAATGACCCATTTGGGCATGTTACATGTTGTAAAAAGAAATTTATTTGAGTCATTGTAAGACCCTCCAAGTCCTCGTCGCTAGTGCTCAACAAGTCAGCTTTCATAAAGGAGCTATCGACCTATCTAGAAGGTGATGTCGGCCTAGACATGATGACAAGTCAACCTAATTACACGGGTTAAAAGACTATATAAAGGAGTACTTGGCTACACTTGAAGACACATAAATCAAGCATCCTCGAAGAAGAAAGAAGTGCAAGTAGGGAAGGGAGAAAGTCTCTTGAAGGAACAAAGAAAAAGAGGAGATCGAAGTTTTTTAGCCTTGTTTTTGGGTCCCTCCACTCACACGTGTGACTGCAACTATGGTTTTTGTAGTAGGGTTTCAACAGTCCTTGAAGAAGCCAAAATAAAGGTCATGAAAGGAGCATTCTTGCTAGCTGAGGTCTCGAGAAGAAATGTCAGGTCAAGCGAAGGAAAAGAGCCTCACCAATCTACCCCAATCAACTCACACATGCAAAATTTCAGTGATTACAAGTAGGCCGAAAATTGCAGACCTGTAGTGAGAGACCAAAACTTGAAAAGAAGTTGAATCTTTGGTAAGGCAGTCAGTTTGACTAGCGTTGACTTAAAGGAAGAATTTTGACTTGGTTTTGGAGAGTTTCTTGATCAAGGGTCTAGGTCTTGGAATTTGTCAATTGAAGATTCTATAAGAAGAAGAATTTTGTGGGTTTTCCTCTCAAGATTGGAGGGTTTTGGCCCTGGTTGATCACCTATGTTTTGTGTCCTTTGTCTCATTGTTCATTATGTTTTCTTAGTTGTTTGATGAAGAAAACACAATAATAATCAAGTTAAAGAAGAATCTAATCAAGAAAAATAAAAAATATCCACAAGCAGTTATCATAAGCAAGAGAAATCACCTATACTGCTGCCCCTAGATTTCTCAACATGGTATCAGAGCTAAGTTGACAAGTCAAGTAAGGGCAACTTATTAAAGGACTTTCAAGGACCGAAGTTCTAGAAGATTATCAGAGGCATCAAATCATCAAGAAGATCCTCTCATGTCCAAGGCATTTTGAGAACAAAGATTACATCATCATCTTGAAGGAAGTCAATACTTGAAGCATTCTTGGGTACCTCGCTTCTTCATCATCTCAAGAAGAAGATCAGAATTAATTTTTTTGGGTTGTAATTCCTCTCATTCGTGGAGAATCTAGGGTATATACCACAAAAGTAGCACCAAATTTCAATCAAGATGTAGAGTCAAAATATGGAATAAAAAATAAGTTAAGTTACAAGCCAAGATTTTGAAAGAAAAGAAATCTGGATTATTTGCACCGTTGCATGAAGACTAATCTACAAACAACCACAAATCTGAGATTCTGAGGTAGATATGATTATCTTAAAGTTTCCATTCAAGAACTGAGATTGTGCAAAAGATTGATAAAAAGAAACTCCGAAAAGCAACATCAATCCAAACTCATTAAGGTCCTCTTTTAGGCATACGGTTGATCTCTGTCAAGAATTATAAACTTGCCAAAAGTTCGAAGCATAGATCTTTCTATCTCTATGATATCATAGATCTCTTCTTCAAAGATGTGTCCTTGTGACATTGCTACTCTACTCTTCTTACAAAATTTAGATTCTGTGGTGACCGAGAACATGTGGCAGTTACTAGTCTCATATATATCTGATCACTGTACTAAAGTTTGAAAGATCCAAGGGAACAAACCCGAAGTAACCCAGTCATCAAACAAATGTGGAAGCTATAAAGAAACAATAACATGCTTATATCTATCAATTTTGCATAAGGACCTGTGAAGCTATAAGGACATCAATCCAAGGTCGGTGGCAATCTTATACTTGGAAGAATCAACAGATGAGTACAGTGAAGAATATCTCACTTCCGAAAACCGATCGATGAAGATGGCATTTGGAAATGCAAGTCATCTCGACAAAGGTAAGTAACCATAAGGTATGTATGATATATTTTAAAGATATTTTTGGGTTGAAGATAAGATTCTAGGGTTTGTTAGTATTGTAGGGAAAAGGATGAACCCTAGTATAACATAAGGAGGGCATAGAATCTGATCTAGGGTTTGAACTTTAGAAGCCCTAGAATGACCTCTTGATTGCATGTAAACCCTAAAAATCTTAGGATCATGTTTTGGTATTGCATACTTTGCTTGGGGTGCTTGTCAATAAATATTGCCAGTACAAGAAGTAAAGATGGATGGGGTGAACCTTTGTTCTAAGAAACATGATGTAAGAAGGAATTTGTATAACTATGGATGTCTGGATCTCAGCAAGGTGAAGAATAGGGCAAAGAATGCCTCCACCAAGCCAGTCAAGAAGAAAAACATTATTACGAGATGCATCGTTTAAGGGATGACATCATAATTGCATACGATAGAAACAAGAGCTCATGACATCATCATAATAAGCTTGAAAGATAGCTGAAGTAAAGGTCTATGGCAGTCATCAATATAATGAATTAGCTCTTGGTAACCTCATTTGAAGTATAAGTAGTATTTATGGGTGAAAGAGAGTCATCTAGTAGGAAGCTCATCATACATCATTGGGAAGGAGCATCTACAAGATGATGATAATTAGATCCTCTACTAGAATATTCATTGGAAGGTTCATCTCTTGAAAGATGTCTCCCTGAGAAATCCACTTTGGATGGGATTCATTGTTTGAAAAATGATGGTACGATGACAAAGGAATGCAACTTGTTGAGATGATTGAAGCAAGGATAGGAAGTTGCTGAAGGAAATCTAGATGACCAAAGAAGAAAATAGGTATGTATGCATATGTTTAATGAGTTAAGTTGTCATTATATAGTTGTAGATAATAAGGATGCATGCTCCATCACATGAGCATGATCAAGGGAAAAGGATCTCTTTCGTTAAAAGGATGTACGAAGGCATGGTTCACATATTGACTAGATGAAATCAACATAATATGTCCACATATGGAATATGAGGTGGTTGACAAAGATGAAGGGACTACAATTGGAAGCTCTTGAGAAGCAATGTGTGAATAAAGAAAGGAAGAGATCATTAAAGTTGCAATATGGAGAAGGCAATCAACATCCAATGACAAAAATATTTGACTATGATATCTCCATGGGAAAGATATGAAGACCCTGATGAAGTCTGGAAAAGAAGGAGACCCTTGACATTATATATCTTGACATTATATATCTTGGAGATGTGTCAGATATATGTGCGGGATGTTAATATTGCAAGCAAACAGATGTCATGATGAAAGACCATCATAAAAGGTAACTTTGATTTAATGTCCATTTTGATTTTGAAAAACATCTGGTTGGGTTGATACTGAGCTACTATTGAAGAGAGTTGTAGATGTTACCTTCAACTAAGCACTCATGTGGTTGGATGAAAGATCCTAGAGGGAACATGACGTGGAAAAGGTAGTTGTATAAAGAAAAATCCAGATGGGGACTAAAAGATTACTTTCCAATAGAAAGAGGGATGATAGGACCAATGTGGTTTGTGAAGGAAAGTGATG
>APFE030907843.1:26143-58904 GCA_000404065.3 Pinus taeda | reverse complement strand
AGGTACTAGTCAGCAATGACTGGGGAAAAATTGGGAAGAAAACTTGAAGAAACTTTATTGGTAGCAAGTCGCTCTTGAACATGACAATTTCACTCCATCATCATGATTGAGTCGGGTTGGGTTATTCCATTCATCGGTCATATTACCATTGTTCCATCGTACCATCCATCTTTGGGGTTAACGCTACCAATCCATTTCAGTGTCACCGATATGATCAAGAGAAGTCACTCAGAGAATTCACCAACCCAGCTTGTGTCTCATCCGCTGCAATACATTCACACTCCATTCTTTCATGATGACCACCCTGAACCTTGTATCATCAGATCGTTTTCTCCTCCACAAAATCATTTTCTCTATTACATGTCGTAGATGTGGGATTCATTAAGGCCCTCCTACGATGGGTCACTTCTTGTCGACGACATCTCATTATCCAAGAAGTTGATCTAGGAACAACCCTTTTGAGTACTTTGAAGCTTACATGCCTCAATGGCAAGTTTCTCACTTTCGGTGACAGGTTTACATCAATGTCCTTCGACCGAAATATTTTGCGTGGTATTCAATGCCAAGTCCCATTTTCACACCATGTGAATTGTATTGTCGTACCTTGAGGGTCATCATCATTATCGGTGATTCCTCTCACACTTGTTAATAGCTTACATCATCGGCTGGTAATCAGGTGATGTCTTTCCATGTTCAACTCCAGAACATTTTTCACATCGATCGACTTGTACTTTGGGCAAATATTGAACGAGTTTGAAGACCCCGAATCTAGTTTCATCCATCCGGGCTGTGACATATTCATGAAAATAAATACATCAAATGTACATCATTGCTGCACAGATGATCATCTGAATCAAAGGATGATGGCTCTATCAGAATCATCAGTCTGCTACACAAACGATTATCTATCCTATGTACATGAAAATGAATTTATAAAGCTGAGCATGAGAATTCCCGCCTCAACTAGATCATGAAAATATTATGAAGATAATGTATTTTATTGTATCTTATTACAGGTCACCTTCCGGTTCGAAAAACCTCGGATCCTCATGATAAATCATTTCACCCGACATCAAAACATTATTGACCTCATGCTTTAGGGGGCAATCATTATAGACATATTTGGGCGTTGCAACCCCAATCATATATGTTCATAAACCAAGCGCTTCTAAGTCCCTAAAAGTGTCTTTCATACCCTAAAGGTACAAGGTTAGCTGATTACATCATGTCCTAGATGTTCTCCATGGAAAACTGCTCAGAACTAGTAAAAACTGGACCATACAGACTTCCCAGTGCTAAGGGTGTGATGCATCTCACCTGCCACATGAAACAATTGTGATGCATATTGAGAAGCCCTTCTGTAGGGTACAATGGGTGAGAGTAGACAAATGGAAAAGAAAGTTTGCAAGGTGGATGATCATGGAATCTTCCAGAAACTTCTCTGGTGTCACTTGCCTCTCTGGATTCTCCCAGGGATGAGTAAGAGATCACGAATATCTAAGTGGAACCAAGAACTATCAGAGAGAGGACACTAATCAAGATCTTAGAAGCTTTCTCACGCCCCTATAAACATCTATATATGGATCCCTCATCCTAGAGATAGAGGGGCTGAAATTTTGTATCTTGCAAGGAAGTGTTGTCGGTTTCTTGGTGGAACATCATATTGTTGGGTGATCTAAGATTTTCATGAGGTGAAGAAGGGCTTTCATGTTGGGAGGATGATGTTGGGTCAGATTAATGGGTTGTAATCCTCTTCTAATCTTTATATCGATAAAGCTATTAAAGTTTTCCTCCACATTCTTGTATGTTTGATGATATATCCATTTGTGTGGTCAATATATATTTGGTCCTATATTGTTTATGATTATAGATCTCTATCCTTTGAAGGTATTATGCTGCTTTGACTTTGCAGGTACTCTTTGAAGCGGGGCAACCAAGGAAAGAGCGGCAAAGACCTGTCAGAGGGGAAAAGGAACAAGCAAAGAACCAAGCAAAAGATTGAGGTTGGTTTTCTTTGCTCCTCTCATATCTACTTCTTATAAAGGAAAACAAAAGTAACTTTAGTTTGTTTGTTTCTAAGATAGCTACCCGTCTTAGTGGGACTAGTAGCTTTGCATGGACACTAGATTTATTGATAACAAACACCCTTCTCTCTTCTTTGATGGTAGTGATCCAGAAGAACCTATAGGTGAACCACCAGAGATATATGAAGATCTTATAGCAGAAGATGAGCAAGAAACCATTCCTCCTAAGACCATGGCTGAAAACAGAAACGTCAGACGAAATGGGGAAGCAGTAGAGGGTACCTTTCCCATCCGAGAGACCAATGGGGACACTAAAATGAAAAACATAAGTCCCTCAGCCTTACCCCACTTCCATGGGTTGACTACCGAAGATGCTAATACCTTCTTGTTTGAATTTGTTATTATCTGTTAAACCTATGACTATGAAGAAGATGAACAGAAGTTGAAACTATTTCCTTATACCCTCAAGGATGTAGCATTGCACTAGTTCATAGGGTTACCTTGCAAGAGCATCACAACTTGGGCTCAGATACAACAAGCCTTTAACAACAAATACTGGGACTTTTGTAGGTCAAAGGATACTAAGGAAGAAATATTCTAAATGACCATGGGAAGCAATGAGTCCTTAGAAGACTATGAAGAGAGGTTTTATCTTAGTTATAAAAGGGCTGGGTGCACACCTAACCACGAATCTTTGAAGCTGGTCCTACTTAGAGGGGTCCCAGAAGACCTTCTAGATACCCTTCATTTGCTAGCTGGGAGCGACATCTACCAACTACCTTATGATGGCATAAAGACTGTATTTAGAAACCATTCTAGGGCAACCAAAAAGAGAGGTAGGGGATGTCAACCCTTAGTTAGTACATGCTCATCCAGTTCATCCCTTAGAGGTGAATTTTAAAATCTACTGGAAGATTTCAAGAGTGAGATGAGGCAGACTCTTGCCATGCAAATGGATACCTTGCATATAAAAAGAAAACAAGAGGAATCAGAGAGGACTTTGGCCATCTTTTGTCCTAGGTGCACCAGAAGGCATCTTAGGAATGAATGTCCATTGAACTTTATAGAAGCGTGTTCCATCTGTGAAGAAGACCATTCTATGAATCAACGCCCTTCCTTGCTCAAACGTAATGTTGCATACTAGGGGACCGAAAGAGCCACTGAACCACTCTATTTCATGAACCAAAGGAGGCCACATGGGCCCAGACCTTACCAACAGGGAATGCAAGGGACATCGTAGACATATTACAACCCCAATCAAGCCACTTCCATGCCTTCTTGGGGTCCCCCCTACTCATCCTTCCTGGTCCATGCCCCCTCCTTGGTCATATCCATCTCAATACCATGCTCAACCAGCTACTCATTCATTTCACTCTTATGCTTAACCATAACCTCACTGAATACACCTCATCAGTGGTGGAGGCCCCAGTACAACTCTCCTCCAGCTCTTTTCCCTCCGCCACCTGTGCAACCACAACCATTGCCTCCTGCTCCACCAAGGCAATCCCAAATACCTGCTCAATCGAACTCGAAATCGAATAACAGATAGGCCCAGCAGGTATACACTGGGGAAACATCATGCTCGACCTATGCTATGGAGATTCAAGAGATTAACCTATGATCTGGAAAGGTTCTCCCAAATAACCAACCTCCCACTAAGGAGGATGAGGAAGAAAAAGAGGAAAGTGAACCAAAAGCCATTCCACCCTTTCCTGAGAAATTAACCAGCAAGACACAGCCTACCCCAGAAGAGACTAAACTTATGGGAGAATTGAAACAATTATGTGTAAAGATATCACTTCTCCAAGCCATAAAGGATTTGTATATATACAAAAAAAATGATCAAAAAGAAGTGCTTCAGGCACCTAGGCAAGCACAGGAGAGATGCCCCAACTATCAATGTCATAGGACAGTTTTCTGACCTAATGTTGGGGTAGCTAATCTGTCTAAAATATCTAGACCTCGAAGTTCTATAGTCGATGTCCACATCAATGGCACAGTAATCTCCCATACCCTGATTGATCTAGGGGTTGCCATTAATTTGATGAACAAGGACATGATGCTCAAGCTCAACCTTGAGGGCTCCCTGAGAAAGACAACAATAGTATTACAGCTAGCAGGCCACTCCACTGTGACCCCTAAAGGGATTGTGGAAGATGTAATGGTATCCATTGATTCGTGGGAGTACCCTGTTGATTTCCTGGTTCTCCAACCAAAGGAAAATCTTACCGGGTATCCTCTCAACTTGGGAAGATCCTGGTTGGCTACTGTAGATGCCTACATTAGTTGTCGAGTAGGGAACATGACAATCAAGAATGGGCATATTTCTAAACAACTAGTCCTATATCCTCCTACCCAACCTTTGTTAGAACATGATTTACCTCTCTGTTTGGAGGAGGAAGATGAGGATGAAGTATACTCTGAACCACTGTGAGTAGTGGAAGCTACCATGGGGGGGGGCCATAAATGGAGGACGATCTTATTGAAAACTTGATTTAGAATCCACCCCCCAGTGGATTGCCATTAGAAGAGCTGGTGGAAGAAACCCAACCCAATCCTTTAGTTAATCTCTATGTGGCTAATCTAACCTCTCTCTAAGTTAAGAATGTGGAATTCAGCCCAGAAATAACCTTGAAGATTAACTCATCCCTATCGACCTCTCAGGAGAAAGAACTGTGTAGCTTATTGAGAAACCACTTGGATGCTTTTGCTTGGAGCTATAAGGAGATGAAGGGAGTGCACCCCTTAGTTTGTACTCATCTCATTTACATTAAGGAAGATTGAAAACCAGTTAGACAACCTCAAAGGAGGATGAATCCAGCCCTTAAGGACATTGTCAAAGAAGAACTACAAAAGTTACTCGATGCAGGATTCATCTACCCTATCTCTGACAGCGATTGGGTATCTCCTTTGGTGCTAGTGCCAAAGGAAAATGGGAAGTGGAGAATATATTTTGATTATCGAGAACTAAACAAGGCCACCAAGAAGGACCATTTTCCTTTTCCTTTCATAGATCAAGTGGTGGATGGCCTCGCAGGGAAGAAGTTCTTCTCCTTCCTATATGGGTTTAGCAGGTACAGCCAGATCCAAATCAGCCCAGAAGACCAAGATAAGACCACTTTCACTTGTCGTTGGGGTACTTTGCATACTGAGTCTTTCCTTTTGGATTGGGAAATGCACCCACCACTTTCCAAAGAGCAGTATTGAGTATATTTGTTGAACTGGTTCATGATGCAGTGGAAATCTATATGGATGACTTTACCCCTTATGGTTCTAACTTCCAGGAATCTTTGTCTAACCTAGGAAACGTTTTGGACAAGGGAATTGAAGTGAACCTATCCCTCAGTTCTGAAAAATGTGAATTCCTGATGACTGAAGGGACTGTGCTAGGTCATGCAATCTCTGAGCAAGGATTACAGGTGGACCCCAACAAAATTGCTACCATCCAAAGGGTCCCACCTCCTCAAAAGGTAAGAGATGTTCAAAGTTTCCTAGGTTTAGCAGTGTATTATAGAAGATTCATTAAGGATTTCAGTAAGTGAGCCTCTCCATTGTTTGGTCTTTTGGGAAAAGATTTTGAGTTCATATGGACTGACAACTGTCAAGAGACTTTGGATACCTTGAAAAGTAAACTGGTGACTGCCCCAATTTTGAGAGGTCCAAACTGGGCCATACCTTTCCACATTCATAAAGATGGCTCGAACAAAGTGATAGGAGTAGCCTTAGGGAAAATTGATGAGAATTTGCCTTATGCCATATATTTTGTAAGTAAAAACTTGTCGAAGGCAGAACTAAACTACATTGTAACCGAAAAGGAGCTCCTAGCTGTAGTCGATTCCCTAAATAAGTTCAAACACTATATCATTGGCTATCAAACATTTCTACATGCTAATCATGCTACAATTAGGCATTTAATGAACAAACTAGATGTAGATGCTCGTATTATTAGATGGTCACTTTATTTCAGCAATTTGATTTAACCATTGTTGATAAGCCAGGTAAGGAAAATGTTGTTGCTGATTTTTTGTCTAGAATAGATCTGCCTACAGGTGAAGAAGGAATGGTGGATGATCAAATGTCAGATGAACACCTATTTTCTATCCCAATACTCTCTCCACGATTTGTTGATATGGCAAATTAATTGGTTTCGGCACAGTTCTTGCCACACCTGTCCTCAAAAGAGAAGAGCAAGATTGTGAGAAAAAGTGCCCCTATCACCTGGATTGGGGGCAATCTCTTCAAACTTGGCCCAGATCAGGTTTTGAGGAGATGTGTCAGGGAGGAGTGTTATTGGGAAATCTAGTGTCCATTTAGAGTTTCTAGTCCCACTGAGATGGGTAGCTATCTTAGAAACAAACAAACTAAAGTTACTTTTGTTTTCTTTATGAGAGATAGATGAGAGAGAAACAGAGAGTACCAACCTCAGTCTTTTGCTTGGCTCCTTGCTTATTTCCTTTCCCCTTTGATAGATATTTTCCACTCTTTCCTCACTTGTCTCGCTTCAAAGAACACTGATAGAGTCAAAGCAGTATAATACCATCAAAGCATAGAGATATAAAATCATAAACAATATAGGATCAGATATATATCGACCATACAAATGCATATATCAATACAAGATTCAGAGATACACAAGAATATGGAGTAAAACTCAAGTAGCAGAAGAGAGGATTACAACCCATTGGTCTGACCTAGTGCCATCCTCCCAGCATGAAAGCCCTCTTCAACTCATGAAAAGCTTAGATCACCCAACAATGTTGCACAAAGAAACCAACAACAGTTCCTTACAAAATACAAAATTGCAGCCTTTGGATCTTTAGGATGAGGAACCCATATATAGATGTTTGCAGGTGTGTGAGTTATCTTCTGGGATTTTGATCAGTGTCATCTCTCTGATAGTTCTTGGTTCCACTTGGAGATTTCATGATGTCTTGCTCATCCCTAGGTGAATTCAGAGAGGCATGTGTGAAATGGACAGTTTCTAGAAGATTCTCTGGGTTTCCATCTAGCCAACTACCTCTGCCATTTGTCCACTCTCACTCATCGCAACCTACAGAAGGTCTTTCTAGTATGCATCATACTTCTTGCATGTGGCAGGTGATATGCATCACACCCTTAGCACTGAGTAGTCTGTATGGTCCTGTTTTGACCGGTTCTGAGTAGTTTTTCAGGGAGAATTTCTTAGAGATGATGTAATCAGCTGACCTTGCTCCTTTAGGGTATGAAACAACACTTTTAGGGACTTAGAAGCCCTTGGTTTATGGACATATGCGATTGGGTTGCAGTGCCCAAATATGTCTATAACAGTTGCCCCCTAAAGCATGAGGTCATAAATCCTTTTGATGTCGGATAAAATGCTTTATCATGAGGATCCGAGGTTTTTCGAATTGGAAGGTGACCTGTAATAAGATATAATACAATTGACTATCTTCATAATATTTTCATGATCTAGCTGAGGTGGGAATTCCCATGCTCAGCTTTATAAATTCGTTTTATGTACATAAGATAGACAACTGTCTATGTGGTAGACTAATGATTCTCGTAGAGCCATCATCCTTTGGGTTGGATGATTATGTGTGCAGCAATGATGTACATTTGATGTCCTTATTTTCCTGAATATATCATAAGCCGGATGGATGAAACTAAATCCGGGGTCTTGAAAGCTCGTTCAATCTTCGCCTGAAGTGCAAGTCAATCCATATGAAAAGATGTTCTAGCGTCAAACATGGAAAGACATTGCCTGGTTACTGGCCAATTATGTAAGCTCTTAACAGGCACGAGAGGAATCACCGATAATGATAATGACCCTCAAGGTACTGCAGTACAATTCACGTGGTGTGAATACATGAGTCGATGTTGAACACCAGGCAAAATATTTTGGTCAAAGGCCATTAATGTAAACCTGTGGCTAGAAGTGAGAAACTTTCCATTGAGGCATGCAAGCTTCAAGGTACTAAAAGGGTTGTTCCTAAGTCAGCTTCTTGGATAATGAGTCGATGTCGATAAGAAGTGACCCATCATAGGAGGGCCTTAATGAATCCCACATCTACGACATGAAATAGAGAAAATTACTTTGTGGAGGTGAAAACGATCTGATGATACAAGGTTCAGGGTGGTGGTCATGAAAGAATGAAGCGTGAAGGTATTGCAGTGGATGAGACACAAGCTGGGTTGGTGAATTCTCTAAGGAACTTCTCTTGAACATATCAGCGACATTGAAATGGATTGGTAGCGTTAACCCCAAAAGCAAATTGTATGGTGGACCAATGGCGATATGACCAGTGAATGGAATAACCCAACCTGAATCAATCATGGTCATGGAGTGAAAGTGTCATGTTCAAGAGCGACCTGCTACCGATAAAGTTTCTTCAAGTTTTCTTCCCAATTTCAACCCAGTCATTTGACCAGTACCTCTTTATGTTTGTCAAGCTTGAGGAGGATAACGTATGCTTGTTCTATAATTTTCCCTTCTGGCAAACCTGTCGCTATGTTTTAACGAGCCTAGTGACAGTGAGACTTGCTCTTATCTGCGTCGACAAGCTTGTTGCTATTGTTTGAACGAGTTTAACGACAATGATAACTCGGTTCTTTTCAATTTTAGAGAGTCTAAAAAGAGACAAAAAGGAAACTTCAATATTCCTTTTTCGTAATGTAATCCCTTAAGTCCGAAAAAGTGTAAAATAATACAAAAGGGATGAATTTCCGATAGTTTTAACGAGCCGAAAAAGACAAGCACTCGATCTTTTTGTGTAATGATCCTTCAGGTCCAAAAAGATTAAAATCTATAGGAGGGATAACACTTCTGATTACTTTAACGAGCTAGAGAGGCCAATTGCTCAGCAATCTTTTCATATTTTATGAGTCAGATGAAAAGAGCTTAAAGGAGACTCGTCTTTGAGGAATGAGTGATATTGTCGGGTAGTAGTTGGTTCCAGGTGAGGCTTGGAACTTTTCAATCATGTTAGTGTAAATAAGGTGGCTAATAGGATCACTCACCGTAGTTTGTCCTCAAAAGGGGTAAACAATCAAATGGAGGCATCCGATCAGCTAAAAAAAGTGGAGGTGATGGGAAGAACATGACCAACATTCAAAAGCTAATAAAAATGCAATCACAATGGTTATTTACCGGAGGTGGGTTCATTTTCTAATGAGATTAAACTTTGGTGGAACATATGCTCATTGCTAGGTCTATTTTTCAACGAGCTTGAACTTCACGTAAAACTGCTCGTGCCAGTCCTATAATAAGGATGTCTCATCGATAGGTTCAGTTTTTAGGGAGCTTGCCCCATTCAAAACTTCGCTCCAGATCCTTTCATTATGCAAGCTAGGAATGACCAATCCTATGAGTTTAAAGGGTTAGGAGCCTACAATCTAAGAAAATAAATGGTCGCTTTTTACTTGCATGAAAAAAGGTTTGCATGCCCCCAGGTATAGCGAAGTAGAGTTTCCAGGCTACCATATAGAAGTTCTTGCATCCACAAGATGGTTCCACCCACGCACCAGAAATAAATACTTCCTCGGCTTAGTCCATCGAAACGGAAAAAGGTGACTCTAGCTCCAATCACCTAACCTTGATGAGGGAATCTTATTCCAGTCTAATCCCATTTTCCTAAATGGATGGGTGTGTCAGACTAGTCGTATATCCTCCACGAAAACCTACCCTATACCTCAAGTTTTCCTGCTAAAGCAAACCACGGTGCATGCCCCCTGGTTTTAGTCACATTCACCAAATCACTCACATTCATCAGGTGGATTTACTGGAGATTGATGAGACATTCCTTGCGTAAAAGGACCAATTAGGGATGGCAGTTGACTATTAGCTATGTGTGAACTGGGGAATGAAAATTGGTCTATGAGCTAGACCACTCTGCCTTCATGCAGAAAACACATCACTCGAAAGAGTGAGGAAAGAATAGCTCCCATGCTATAAATGTAGTCACATCCAAGGAGTAGATTGTAATCTAGAGGTCCTTGGACTACCATTACGTTTAGATGAACGGTTTTCCTTCTCAGAGTTATAGGCAAATTTGGAAGGATCTCTAATGGTTGACTGGTTCCTTTGTTGAATCTTATCAAATTTCGAATCTCAAGTAGAAGTGATGGCGAACCAAGTGCTTTCCAAGTAGTTGAGGGAAGGATGCTCACAGAAGCCCCTTCATCTTATATAGTACCAACCATGATCATTCTGTAAGATTGTACTATGATCCAGAATGGTATATTAGATGGTAGGCGGGGTCTGCCTAGTAGATTCTGATCAAAGGAAATGAACAGATTGCTTGGACGTAGAATCGAATAAACGACTGGATAAGTCTCTAACGAACTCCCTTATTGTGGTAAAGGAATGGGTAGATTGCCCCCATGTTCATCGAAGTCTGTGTTTATGAAAAGAATTTGAACGGTGTCATTCTCATTCTCTTTGGTGATGATATCATCTGAAGGTGGATCCTCTGGAAACAAGATTGGGTCGACTACCATCTTGACCTATTGACTTTGGTCTGGTGTGGACTTAGAGGGTTTATCTTCAATGATAGGTGCTTCAACTGACAACAAAGGCGTGTTAGTGAGATTTTCAACTAGCAATGGATTTGGCAAGAGTTTCTTGTATCTAGGAGGAAGCCACGACGGTGAAGCAGGATGGTTATCCAAGACTCTTTTAGCTTCATCTAAGAAGTGACAACGATGGAGGACATGGTTTCCTTCACATAGTCTACAAGGAAATTTAGATCTTCCTTTCTGTCCATTGACTTCGTTTTCACTAGTTGGCGGTGTACTCTCAACATGATCATTAGAGGTTGACAACACTGGATTGGGCAAGCGGGGAGACTAGTCCCTTAAGATCCATGGGATGCAAGGACAATCTCGATGATGGTGGTCCCCTTTGCAAATGACACATGGAGATTTAGGTTTGGACGGTGTAGTGTGTGGATTTTCGCTAGATGATGCTTGGTTGCCCACTTTTTCCATTGGCTTCTTCTTCTTCTTCTCCTTCTCTTTCTTCTTCTTCTCAGTTACTTGGTTTTTAGTTTTACCAACTTTACCAAGTGAAGAGGAAGAAGGAGAGGGAGAAAAAAATGAAGTAGAAGGTTGGGGGGTAACTTCAGTATCATCCAGTTGTTGATTTGATTGCTCAGGAATCACGGTGCTTTAAACGATAGAGGTCGAGAAAAGCCATAACGGCAGGCCAATTGTCAGTCCTGGAAGGGACAATGTGGCCATATGAGGTGCACCAACATCTCCCCAAGAGGAGAAGGGACTATGATTTCCCCCAAGGGAAAATCCTTGATTGGTGGACTCCATTTTCTCAACCTAAGACCAATGAGGGAACAATGACGTTATTTCAATTAAAATAAATTTTATGATGCTTTGACACAACTTGCTTTTTCAATTTTTAAGAGTCGAGAAAAAGCTAAATATGACTCTAGTCAGCTTCGATTTTTAATGAGCCTAAAGTGACAAGTGCTCAGATGGACCTTTCCTATTAAGGAGTCTTAAAAGGAACGAAAGTGACTACTCTAGAAATCTAGACAGAGGGATTACCAAACCAATCGCAAAACTATAGTATACTTTTTATGGTACGGCAGTCAATCTTCCCAAATGTTGTGTTCAGTGCATTGCGATCGATAGGGCGGCAGATTTAGCTTCCTAAGGATAAAGGATATAGCCTATTGTGGTCTCCTAATATATACTCAGCGGTACGTGGGAGAACAAGTCTGTACTGGCACTTGTTGTCTCAAAGAGGAGGAATCACCCAACCTATCATGAAAGCGATAGTTACCAGGCTTTACGACACCAGAATACGTCTCTAGCATAGACTTCTAAATGTTGTGCGTTAGGTACCAAAGCAATTTTATGTTCATTGAGATTTATTTTATAGTTGATCTTTCTTCAGAAGTTTGTCTTTAAGGTTCACCATGTGATGTAGATATATAATTCCTAAATATGCAATCTAAGATGATAAATAGTTGTTTACTTTCTTTTTGCAATGAAAATCCTAGCTACTAAGGAAAGAGAAGCAAAATTCTTTCAACATAGAGCAGAGAGCACATGGTAAAATGCACTGTCCTAAATCAATCTCCACAAGCAGTCTAAATGCAAATGCACATGCATGTATTTGTTTTTGGCTTTCTTAATGTGTGAATGACAAATAGAAGGCTAAGTATAGATCTGAACTATTTCTCTTTCAAAGCGATAGTATTAACAATTTTCTTTTCAAAAGCGAAAGGAAGATGAAGACGACACTTTGTGATTTCCAATTAAAAAAATGAAAGGAATACTAAAACGATACTTTGCGATTTTGAATTCAAAAGACGAAAGGAAGGCTAAGACGACACTTTGTGATTTCAAATTTGAAAAATGAAAGGAAGACTAAGAGCGACACTTTCAATATTGACTTGAAAATGGCTTTCGATACTTGAAATGCTATTAATTCAAATCAAATACAATGGGAAAAGTGCAATCGACTATTAACAAGAAGCAGACTCTTTTCTTTGACTGAAAACGACACTTGCGACACTTTTAAATCAAAAGACGATAGTTCAATTAAGCTACTGTTTTCACAAGAGAACTATAAATGGTGAAAAGTACATAAAAACATTCACAATTATTTATACAATCGAGGCTGAATAATGCAAAGGAAGGGATTTTCAACAGTGGTATACTGATCACAGATAGCAAAACTCCTGAATAAAGCTAAAGACAATGAAGAAAAAACCAAAATCTGGAGGCAGAAAGAGTCTTATCTGATCATCGCACCTGTAACATAGGGAAACAGGGATGGATCTCACCTACTCCACACAGGAGGTGCGATGCATCTAGACTGTCAAAAGGAGATAGTGCGATGGTCCAGGGACAAGACTTTAACTTGGTTTTTGGTCATAGTTTGCAGCTTAGTTCAGGGATTTAGGCTGAGCTAATGATAGTTAGTAAACACAAAGCATAGGGGCTGATCTAATGAGGTTACTTGAGCCACCACTAGGGCAATTAGGATATTTTCAAATCAATTGTTTAGTTTATAAACAAAACCCAGAGATGGACTGAAGAAACATTGATCTACTTTTCACTTGCATAGCAAATGCAGTTCAAATTCGAGCTGGCTTAACTTCAGGCTCCGTCTGTAGTTTATAAATCAAACAAATGTAAACAAGCAAACAAGCTATTCGCTCCCCAGTGGAGTCTCCACTTTGTTATCAGGAAAACTAGTGTCCATTCATAGCTGCTAGTCCCATTAACACAGGTAGCTATCTTAGAAACAAACAAACTAAAGTTACTTTTGTTTTCCTTTATGAGAGATAGATGAGAGAGAAGCATAGAGTACCAACCTCAGTCTTTTGCTTGGATCCTTGCTTGTTTCCTCTCCCCTTTGACAGATCTTTTCCACTCTTTCCTCGCTTATCCCACTTCAAAGAACACATGTAGATTCAAAGCAGCACAATACCATCAAAGCATAGAGATCTATAATCACAAACAAGATAGGATCAGATATATATCGACCATACAAATGCATATATCAATACAAGATTCAGAGATACACAAGAATATGGAGGAAAACTCAAATAGCTTTATTGATAGAAGTAGCAGAAGAGAGGATTACAACCCATTGGTCTGACCCAATGCCATCCTCCCAGCATGAAAGCCCTCTTCACCTCATGAAAAGCTTAGATCACCCAACAATGTTGCATAGAGAAACCAACAACACTTCCTTACAAAATACAAAATTCCAGCCTCTAGGTCTCTAGGATGAGGGATCCACATATAGATGTTTACAGGTGGGTGAATCAGCTTCTCGGATTTTGATTAGTTTCATCTCTTTGATAGTTGTTGGTTCCACTTGGAGATTTCATGATCGCTTACTCATCCCTGGGTGAATTCAGAGAGGCAAGTGTTAAATGGGAAGTTTCTAGAAGATTCTTCCGGTTTCCATGTAGCCAACTGCCTCTGTCATTTGTCTGCTCTCACTCATCGCACCCTACAGAAGGGCTTTCCAGTATGCATCACACTTTTTTCATGTGGCCGGTGAGATGCATCGCACCCTTAGCACTGAGTAGTCTGTATGATCCTATTCTGACCAATTCTAAGTATTTTTACAGGGATAACTTCTAGGAGATGATGTAATCAGCTGACCTTGCTCCTTTAGGGTATGAAATAACACTTTTAGGGACTTAGAAGCCCTTGGTTTATGGGAATATGCATTGTAGTGCCCAAATATGTCTATAACAAGGAGGGAGTTTTTGACATTCTCCTAACCTGTCATGATGGACCCTGTGGGGGCCATTTTGTAGAAAAGAGGAGTGCCTTCAAAATCCTGCAAGTGGGTTACTATTGGCCCACTCTTCATCAAGATGTATGGAGATATATCAGCCAATGTGACCGATGTCAAAGGATGGGGAAACCTACTCTAAGGGATGAGATGCCCCTGCAACCTCAAGGGACTTTTGAGCCATTTGAGAAGTGGGGCATGGACTTTGTGTGTCCCGTCAACCTTCCTTCAAAGCAGAAATCTTACATCATCATGTGCACTGATTATCTGACAAAATGGGTAGAAACAAAGGCAATCAAGGTAGCGACAGAAGAAAAAGTAACTGATTTTTTGAGAGAGAATATCTTGTACAAGTTTGGATATCCAACAGAATTAGTCACAAATCAAGGGTGTCAGTTTACCTCCAATCCAATTTAAAACCTGCTCACACACCACAAAATTAAGCATAGAAGTTCTACCCCTTATCATCCGCAACCAAATGGACAGGTGGAAGTCGCTAACAGAGCCTTGGAAGGAATTTTGACCAAGGTAGTGTGCAGAAGCAAGAAAGATTGGGTAGATCGATTGGTTGAGAACCCATGGGCCTATAACACCACCTGGAAGAGCACCATAGGGTTCACACCCTATTAGCTGGTCTATGGGAAGAAGGCTTTGCTGTCAATAGAATTTGAATATAACACACTAAGGATGGCAGCTTAGCTAGACCTAAATCTCAGCCATGCATAAAAGGAAAGGCTACTTCAGCTAAATGGATTGGATGAACAGAGATTATAGGCCCTTCTCCACTCAAAGGTAGTCCAGCTTCAAAGGAAAATATGGCATGACAGACACCTCAAAGAGAAATAATTCTAGGAAGGAGATTGGGCGATGTTGTATGATTCAAGATATAAAGATTTCAAGGGTAAACTAAGGACAAGATGGCTAGGACCATACATAGTAATGAAAATGGTTCAATTTGACCATGACCATCGATGAAGAAGCCATCCACATGCTTGTCAATGGACATAGGTTGAAGATCTTCAGGGAGCCCCTCTCCAAGAAAGAATTCATTGAGAATATGAGTAAAATAGTGTTGGTAGTGGAACAAATCTCTGCCTCCACTCCACCCACACCCTTAAAAAAAAAAAAAGGAGAATAAAAGACCCTTGGGTGAAAACCTCCCCTTGGAGATGCCCCAACTATATCATAAAATAAAATAAAAAGGAGAAAAGAAAAAAATAGAGAAAAAATAAAAAACAGGGACAATTTTTTTATTTTTTATTTTATTGCATTGCAGATTGCAGGAGGGCCATAGAAGAAAAAGGGACATGGCGAGGATGAATACACCTCTAATAGATCATTTCCCCATCACCATTGTCTTTTCTCAGTCCTTGGTCTCTCTTCTTCTGGAAATTATGCATCCTACAAGAGACTCTGTGCATTCTATAGGAGGCTCTTGTAGAAATCACAAAAAGCTCGAAGTCAAGTCTAGAAAAGGATCAGAGGGATAAAAACTTGTTCTGAAGACTTGTGAACCTCCGTACCACTATTCATCTTCCTAACTCACCATTCCACACTTGTACCACTGCATTTCCACTTGCTTCTTTCTTCCCTACACAGAAAACACAGAAATCTTGTTTCTTTTGTTTAAAAAAAAAAGTGAAGAATAAAATAGTAGCATCCTGAACCTTCCTCAACTATCTCTCCAACTCCTACTCAAGCCTCAACCAGAAGTTTTAGAGGGAGAAGAGCTTACAAGAAATCCTACAGGATTCCTGTAATAGTTGATCCCCTTAATAAGCGAGCTCCAAACGCAGGGTCAGTGTAGCCACAGGTGTATAAAACGCATAGTGAGCCAGACCTGATTAAAGATCATCAATACAAGGTAGCTGAGCCACCAATTCATCAGCCACGGGCGCTAGCAGCAATAATCCATGAATAGAACACCAAAATATGAAGCATGCAACAACACCGTAGTAAATAACAGGTAAGTGACTAAATCCGTTCCTCTGTTGCATGAGTATAATTTAAAAATTGCATGGACAGTAAGATGGTTACGATTAAATGAGATCGGTGGCCAACTAATTGGCCACCCTCATCCAGTTCAAAAAACACCCCTTGTCCAGTTTGAACAATGCCTCATCCAATTTGAATAGTACCTTGTCCAGTTCAAACAACGCTCAGTGGGTGAAATGGGCATGTGTGTTCAGTCAACTCAAGGAAAAAAACTCAAAACAGGTAGTGGTGGTTTCGTATAACGAGAATGATTGAAGTGATTGTGGGCAGGCAGCATGAAGATTCATAATGGCACTGAAGTAGGGACCGACAGTCCAGATGGGGTTAATGTACCCTTCCTGCCACCTCACCTCATCACTACAAAATACTCTCATAAGCTTAAGTACATTACAGTCGAACACCTCCACCACCTTTGTTTGAATTTGTATCGACGAGCTCTTGGCTGTACCAACCTACCTACCACCTTCAAAATCTCGAAACAATCGCTCTCTACCAGTTTTAGAACCTTTCCGCTTATCGGGCTCTATAGGAGCATTATCACTCTACCGGAATGGAAACACAGTCCTACAAGAGCCCTTCTACAGGAGGGCCAGTGAGCAGCATTGCAGAGGAAAATTTGAGATTTTTAAGCCAAATTCAAGCTCAAAAAGGTAGGCTTAGTAAAACCCACTTTGTATTTCATATATCTACAAAAGGTGGTTGATGTGAAGCAAAGTATTGAGTTGAAAGAAAGGAAAGGTGAGAACAAAAGTCAGCCTCTATTTTTAGAAATATATACAGTTTTCCTATTTACTCTCTGCACTGAAATTCTGTCTCTTTCTCCTCCATGGTATTCTGCTATGTAAAGAAAAGATGCAACCATAGAAAATCAAGGATGTAAAAAAGTGAATTTGCATTGGGAAGTCTGTTTATTTTGTGGAAGAAGAGAAAAACACTGTCCTGTATACTCCCTGATTTTCTTTTTCAAGATATTGCTTCCCTCAAATAGCTCGGGAAGTAAATTAAGTTTGAGAAAAAAGTTTGAAGGGAAGGAAAATTGCAATTTGTTTTTGTTAAAAGGGAAGAACACGAAAAACTCTCTCTGGTTCCAGAAATAAAACCTCAGTTGTTCCTCTGTTTCTGGGTTTGAAATTTGCTACCTTCGTCCTCACTTGAAACATCCCAGCAGTATCTAAACATCATGATAGGGGGTTTTATGATGAAGGAGCCTCTGAATTCAATTAAGCTGCATGAACATCCAGAAGTGGTAGCCCTCTTTACTAGGGAAAATTGGATGCCTTTCTTTGAAGGATTTCATGGGTATGATGAGGAAGTCACAGAGGAAGTTTTACTGTCTTTAAAACCTCACTCAAAAAACCATGCCTCCGTCACTTTTAGGGGTTTAACCATATAATTCACATCAGAATTCATCAGTAGGGTCACCGGTCTCCCACTTGGGCTCCCCTGGAGAAAAGAAGAAAAACCACTAGGTCAAGTTTCTAAGAATAACTTTTTCCAACCTGATGAACATCCTATGGAGGATAAGAATGGGATCAAAAGGAAAATTATACCTTATCCATGGGGTGAGGTCAGCTATCATATCATGAATTATATCTCTTGTGAAGGAAGATACAAAATCATTTATGGGTATCATTTCAGATTGTTACATGAACTAAGATATGGCATGGACCTTCCTGCATCCAGAAAACTTAGTCTTCCATACTTTCTCCTCCAATCCTTAATAGAGTGTAGCACCAAATTGAATGCAAGGGTTCCAGACCAATTGGCCCACCATGGGATAATTAAATTGCTGGAGGAGGATGCCCTCCACACCTACACAATCCCTATAGCCTAGGAGATTTTCAGAAACATGACTAAAGAAGATGATATAAAAACTCTCACTGATGACCTTAGTCCATCTGGAAGTGAAGAGGAGGAACAAAAAGAGGAAGCTAAGAAGGAAATCCATTAATAAGAATAGAACATTCAATTGGAAGAAGAAAAAGAAGAAAAATAGAGAGGAGAGGAGAAACATGACACCACCACAGATGAGCCTAAATCAGAGAATAAGGCAGCATCAAAAGTAGAAAAAGGGAAACCCACAGTAGAGAAAAGGAAGAGGACAAGAACTAAAAAGAAGAAGCCTAAAACAAGTTAGAAAAAGGCTGCCATAGGAAAGGTAGAATCTAAACAAGAAGAGGAGAAAACAGAGTCAGAAACAACAGACACAAAACCAGTAGAAATAGGAAAAACAGTAGATTAGGAGGAAGAAACACAACAAGAAGAAGTATCTCCAGAGAAACTAGCAAGAGAAGCAATAGTTGTTCTTACTACACTTAGTACTCTAGTCAAGCCCAAAGGAAAGAGGAAAAGGCAACCATCTATGTACTTCAAAGCTCGAAATAGCACCAGAATCAAGGTGGGGAAGCCTCAGCCACCTTCAAAGGAGCCCATCATCATTGAGGATGTACCTACTACAATAAGGGAGGAATCTCCCTCCAAAATCCCCATCACTTACAAAAGAGGAAGTCCTAAGACCTCTACTTGCAAATAAAGGATCAAGCTAATGGACTCCAAAACCATCCTACATAAGGCACAAAACTCTCTATAGGAGACATTGGCAAACCTCAAAGAGACTGAAAAACTTGAAAAGAAGGTAGAAGAACAGACGAAGGAGGAAGACAAGGAAAAAGAGATAGCAGAGCCTAGACCTCAGCCTAACTTAGGATCTTATTACAACCTTCTAGAAGGTGGGGAGATCATCCCACAAAAGTTTGCAGTTCCTCTTTTTTTCAAGCTCGAAAAGGAAAGAGTTAGGACCCATACATGGATGTAGATTGCAAAATCAAAAGGGTGGAAGACATTGGGCACATGGAAAATAGGTTGAGAGATATGGCAAAGGAAGTGAACATGGTCAAGCATATAGAAAGCATCAGAAGAGCTCGATTAGAACCAGAAAATGAAATGTTGAAGAAGCAGTTGTAAGAAAGGGAACCTCAAGGAGGAAATGAGCTGCCAGTCTTAAAGAAAGAACAATAGGAAGAGGAACCCCAGGCAGACAGTGAGGTAGAAAAATATGGCAACAAGAAGAGGAGCCCTAGGTAGACAGTGAGACATTGATAAAACAACAACAGGAAAGGGAATCCCAAGCAGAAAATGAGGTGTTGATTTTGAGAAGGCAGCTACAGGAAAAGGAAGACCAATTAGCCTGCATGGCTAGCTAGGCTATGGAAGCATTATAGTGCAAGCAACCAACTAAATCATATGTAGTGTACCTCAAGGATCAATGGCTCCAATTTCAGATTAAGGCACTGGCCCAGAGGGGCACAATACCTTTTAAGGATTACGGCCAATTCATGCATTTATGTGATCACAGTTCAACTAAGGATAAAGCGAAGCTAGCATAATTTTACCTACACAACATGGCACTTACTGACATGAACTTATGGGATCCAAATGCTGTGTTGGGAGATTTGCAGCTGATGGCTAAAGGCATCTTGGATGAGCCATGAAGAGAAAAGGGTAGTGGAAATCTAGAAAATGATGGAAAAAGAGCTGAGTGAACACCGGATGATTAGAGCAGAACTAGCAGACCCCTTGGCTCTCATCTATGCCCACCAACACCTTGCATCTAATGCTCAAGTTGTCCCAGACTATGTTGATAAGCAAGCCCAGGCTATTGCTCACTTCGAGGACATGGAGAGATTGTTTGGAGATGACTGCATTTGTGCCTGCATGAGAGGGTGGAATACATTGCCACATAGCCTAAGGATCAGGGAGTATAACTCCCCAAATAGGATGAGGGAAACCATGAGGATAGTGCCCCTATATAAGCACTCAATGAAAAGTTTGAAGGCCAATTGGATTGGCCTTAAATTCAGTCCTCCACTACTAATAGGACTGTTGGAAGGACTAAAAGACGAGGGAGAATAGAAACAGTGGTAAGAGGTGGATAGGAATGCAGGTTTCCATGATCAAGAGGAAGGCATCACAACAGAGGCATGAGATGTCAAGGAATCTTTCAGAGCCATCAAGGATGAAGAGTTAGATTAGTTGCTCAGAGGATGAGCAACGCATATAGTAGGGGGTGATGATGAGCCCCATAAATGGGTAATTATATGGGCTCATTTTGACTCTTATTTCAACTTAATCCACCATTCTCATTAGTTTATTGCATTATTTTGAATATATTTATGCTAGTAGAGTGAATTGGGTTAGTCACTTTGCCATGCAGTCTAATGTGTGCTTTACGCAGATTTTTTGGCCAATTTTGGACAAAGTCAAGGGATTTATGAGCAAATGGTAGCCAAAAATCGGTGAAAATAGGGAAGAGGATCTGTAGGGGGGGTGTCTCCTTCATTTATGACCCCTTTCCTCGAATCCTCCATCAACAACTCGAGGCACAAAGGTCCACATTGATGATTCCAAGGGGCAGCTGAGCAAGTAAAGAAGGACTGTTGTTTATCTCCAATTCTAGGAAGCTGAGTTCCTTTATTTTAGGAGGACTATTGGAGGACTCCATTTGTATAAATAAGGAGGCTTAGAGCCTTGGTATGTTAGCCAGTCATTACTAGAACTTTCGCACTTTGGTGCAGCACATTGTTCAACTTATTTCCGAGTTCCTTTTGAGAACAGTTCTTGTAATGTGACTATTATTTTTGGTAATGAAGATGACACACTTTTTGAGCCAGCACTGATCTCTTTCAAAGGGCCGATTCTCTTGGATTACAACCCAACCCAAGCTACCCAACACCACTTACTATGTACTTATATGTTTTTGCTTTAGTTCATGAGTTAATGTCTATTACATAGATTCATTTTACTTTGTTAGACTAGGTTGCTTTTGATGGTTTGCATAGTTGATTTGTGTTTCATTTGATCAAGTAGGTTACTATAGTGACAAAATAAGATTCAAAAAGGGCAATAGTAGACCCTGATCTCCTTTCTCCCTTCCTGGGACTATGATTTGAGGTCAAGGCACTTCTGCTACCACCAAAACCACAGTTTTTGCTCTTCCATGCAACTGCTAGTATGATAACTTGATTTGAAAAGATTGATATATTGGTTCAGATTCAATTGCTTAGATCAATTCCTATTCTTTTACTATAGTTCCCTCCACATGCTTTTCTATTCACAGGTTACTATTCAGCGTTTTCTATTTCTAGGTCAGGAATTAGGTTAACGAGTGATACTTATGTTTTCATAGTACAACTAGTTTTTCCCACTTAGTTTTGATAAGTAAATGTGAATATCTCTCGCAGGACATCTCAGCTCACCATACATCCATAAAATAGCTAGCACCAACTCAATTCTCATAGATTTCCCAAGTCATTCACAATATTTCGCCAATCTGCCCTAATTTCTGTGTTTTCTCCATAGGCCTCTTTCTTGCCATTTGAACAAGTCAAACCATCACGTTCATTCTTAATCATCTTTGACAAGATCTAGACACCTAAAAACCTTCATCTAACCTTTAGTAACCCTTTCCTATCATTTTTCCACCCTCAAAACTCCAAAAATAGCTCTCGGCCTCCTCCTGTAGATCCCCTGTAGCCTCCTGTAGAATTTCTTGTGAGTGATTTTTCGAAGTCTAATTGCTATGAAAGTCTTCAGAAGGGTACTAAGGGCTTCTTAGGACCTCTCCACACCTTCCTCCACCTCTACAAAATCCAACTTCATCTCCCTTCACCACCAAACCTCTGCACAATCACAACCAGATAAATCACACGCATAATAATTTCACATAAAAACACTCAAAAGAACAAAAATATGTTTTCTTCTCATTTCTTTTCAGAAGTAGCTTGAATAAATGCAATTTACCTTTTTAGTAGTCAATGGCACTCCTTTCATTAGTTTTCATCTCTTTTCCTACAAAAGTAGGGTTAGTGGGTAAATTAGGGTTTGTTGGGGTTTGCTAGGGTTTGCGTTACATTTCAGTTTTCCTTCCCTTTCTGCAAGTAGGATAGTCCATGCAGAGTTAGCTTTCTTTCATCATAGGTAAAATCTTCTTCTAAGAATCCATAGAAGTTGGCTTAAGCTCCTAGTGACCTTTCACCAGCTGACCAAGTGACAACCTGTAGTAAGAGCTAGTACTTATGCACACAACATTGTTGCTTCCAAGTTTGTTACAAACTATTGGGTTAATAGAGGTAAAGTAGGGAGCCCCAAGAGTTGCAACCTGATGCAGGAGCATCTAAACCCCCCTTAATCAAAGAGGAATCCAAAGCGAAGCATGGAGAGGATATGGACCATTGAGCTGAACAGGAGGACTTTCTATTAAAACAGAGCTTAAATGATGGACTTAATTAAATGTAAATTGCCACATATTCATATATAGCGAGTTGTAAGGGTTGTTGGGATCTTTGTGAGAGGATTGATTGGATCCTTTCTATGATCTGATCCAACACTTCTTATTTATATATATGTATGTTGAACCTACGCGTCAAAAAAGTAGTAGAGAGAGCTAATGGATAGATTATGTAATCAATGCTTAGACTGATGTAGTCAGGAATGAACCCGTGTTAAGGCTGAAATGTATTAGTATGTAATTGTTTTGTATATAATGGGAAACTGTGTGTTTCGGTGTTGATATGTGCGAGTGTTTGTATTAAGTCTTTTCAAGTCTGTTTATGTATATATGTGTCAAGGCTTAAATCCCAATGTTAATCGACTGTTGATCAACCATCGATCACTTGAATGATCGATGGCGATCCAAATATAAATCGTGCATGGAGTGTGAACCCAGATGGGGAAGAGAACTATGTTTACTATGCATACTTTCCATCAAACCAACGAAAATACGAAGGAGTTGTTTTATCTTCCAGATCAACGGTCCAGACGAAGTCGCAAATGAGTAGAGATGCTTTATCGCATCGGCAGAGCCTCTTGAGTGATATCGAAACTGACCCTTGTACCAATGCAACTATGATTATGCAATGAAGCGACTATCGTTAGATCCCAAGTCCAGATCGACGACCCTAAATGTGATCAACGATCGCATGTTGGTAAGAGCAAAGGACCATGGTAATGGGATATGCGATTATCGGGGATCGGAGGATCGGGTAGTTAGAGGTTGGAGGTGGAGCAGAGCTGCGGACCCACTGATAGTTTGAACGTGGGTTCATTATTTATTTTGAAGTCCAGCAAGTATTCTAGAGTAGGATATATACATGCTTCCCATGTAATTCTGATGGATGTATGAATGCAGGGTGAAGACCAAATATGCATAATGTCTTCAATGGTGAAAAGGGCTGATAGTTATATTCGCTCCAATAAATTGTGAGTCCGTGATTTTAAAGGCTTATAGCCTAAAAACACTTTCGATAAGACTTCGTGGGACATAACCCATAGGTCAAGGATCGAAATTTCTACATGAAAGGGGATTTTGGTAATACCCCAAGATCTCTTTTCATCAAGTGGTATCAGAGCAGGGAATAGAATTTCTTGCGAGAAGAAGAATGCAAGCTAAAGGGGAAAGAGGTACAATTGTTTAAAAGCTAGAGAGTTTATGGTCTTACTGTCATCCAAATGGCGGCAGCGAAAGGTGAGAATATTTGCAGCAACCTAGAGCAAGGTGTGCTCAATTGGTTCTACAGGAGAGAACCAGAAGGATGCCAAGAGACCGAGTGAGGAGGGCTTGGTGAGGTATCATGTAACAAAGGAAGATTGTTATTGTAGAGGATTTTTACAACTCACAGAAGATCATGAAGGCAGTTCCACTGAAGAAACAGTGGGTAGAATTTCTAAGAATAAGGAGAAGCATATGACTAGGAGGTCCTAAATTTGTGTGCCTCAGGAGTCTGATGCAGGAGCATCTAAACCCTGCTTAATCAAAGAGGAATTCGAAGCGAAGCACGGAGAGGACGTGGACCATTGAGCTGAAAATGAGGACTTTCTATTAAAACAAATCTTAAATGATGGACTTAATTAAATGTAAATTGCCACGTATTCATATATAGCGAGCTGTAAGGGTTGTTGGGATATTTGTGAGAGGATTGATCGGATCCTTTCTGTGATTCGATCCAACACTTCTTATCTATATATATGTATGTTGAACATGCGCATTGAAAAAGTAGTAGAGAGAGATAATGGATAGATTGTGTAATCAGTGCTTAGACTAATGTAGTCGGGAACGAACCCGTGTTAAGGCTAAAATACCTTAGTATGTAATTGTTCTGTATATAATGGGAAACTGTGTGTTTTGGTGTTGATCTATGTGAGTGTGTGTATTAAGTCTTTTCATGTCCGTTTATGTATATATGTGTCGAGGCTTAAATCCCAATGTTAGTCGACTGTTTATCGATGATCAATCACTTGAATGATCGATGGCGATCCAAATATAAATCGTGCATGGAGTGTGAACCCAGATGGGGCAGAGAACTGTGTTTACTACATAGGCTTTCCATAAAACAAATGAAAATATGCAGGAATCGTTTGATCTTCCAGATCAACAGTCCAGATGAAGTCACAAATGAGCAGAGATCCTTTATCACATCGGCGGAGCCTCTTGAGTGATATCGAAACTGACCCTTGTAACAATGCGACTGCGATTATGTTGTAGATCTAACCCAGAAATAATATGAAATGATTCTTTATTGATCAAACCCTTAAGGTAGGGCAACACCATACATTCACTCCTTAAGGAAGGAGAATACTCCACAAGCCATATGCTTGTTCATACAAGACTATTCCTCTTCATATCCCTCCATGTGGAGTCTCTAGCCCTCTATATAGGCCTCATACATACAATACCATGCATCATTACCATGGTTTACTCATACCATCAACTAATACCATGGCCCATTACATTATTATTATTAACTACTTGTGGTACCTTACATGACATGGGTTAACCACCTTATTTATTACTATGGCCCATCCCATTATTACATTATTACCTTGGGTACCTCCCTCGGTACCCCATATTACCCCCCTAGGTATATAACAGATTATGCGATGAAGCTACTACCGTCAGATCTCGAGTCCAGATCGACGGTCCTAAATGTGATCGACGATCGAATGTTAGTAAGAGCAAAGGACTATGGTAATGGGATATGTGATTATCAGGGATCGGAGGATCAGGTAGTCAGAGGTAGGAGGTGGAGCGGAGCTGCGGACCCGCCGATAGTTTGAACGTGGGTTCATTATTTGTTTTGAAGTCCAGCATGTATTCTTGAGCGGGATGTATACATGCTTCGCGTGTAATTTTGATGGTTGTATGGATGTGGGGTGAAGACCGGATATGCGTAATGTCTTCGATGGTGAAAAGGGCCGATAGTTATATTGGCTCCGATCAATTGTGAGTCCACAATTTTAAAGGCTTATAGCCTAAAAACGCTTCTGATAAGACTTAGTGGGCCATAACCCACAGGTCAAGGATCAAAATTTTTACATGAAAGGGGATTTTGGAAATACCCCACAATCACTTTTCATCACAACCTTATTGCTGCAATACTCGTGCTCACCAATTGAACCTTTCCAATGACTTACTATATGCGCCAAACAGAGATCATGTGCAAAAGTGATGACCTTGAGAATTTAATGTACCAACCATCTCTATCGAGGCCCACAAACCTTTTGGAATTTCATTTCCTAAGGTTTGGAATTTTGTTTATGTTTAGGATTTCCTCATTGCTACTTTATTCTAAAAATGATTTCTCCATGTCTTTGTAATGTGTTCCCATGAATGTGTGTACTCATAACATATATTATCAGAGACAAGCTACCAACATTTGAGTGAGTTTGCTTCATTTTACAATTTTACAATTTCAACAAATTCCATTTATTAATAGAATTCAAGCTTTATTGTATATATATCTTTTTCTTATAAATTTGTATCTCATTTTGTTCCCTTTATAAATTTGGGTCAAACTCCCATATAGGAACTTGAAAGGTGCTACATTGATGGGACCTTGGTAACTATTCTTACTGGAAAATTCTTCCAATCATAAAAATCCTTCCCATCTTTTTCTTTCCTTCACATACATCCATAACATGTCCTCAAGGATTTTATTAATCCTATTTTTTTTTTCATTTGTCTCTGGATGCTAAGCCATGCTAAATTTTAACTAAGTTTGCAATGCCTCTTCGAAACTAGCCCAAAATTTTTCTACTAAACATCATTCTCCTATTCGATATGGTCTTCCTTGGAACTCTGTGAAATCTTCCAATCCCATATATAAATTCTAGCTACCTTAGGTGCCTTATACGTAGTCTTCACTGGTATGAAATGGGCACTTTTGGTCAGTATCCATTACTATGAATATAGTTTCATGTCTCATTTTCATCATTGGTAGTGTCATGATGAATTTCACTGATATAAATTTCCTCTTAGACTCTAACATTTCATCAGGCTTCAATAATATTGTGAGATGTCTATGTTCAACCTTTAATCGCTAACACTCTAAACACCTTGTGATGAAGTTCATAATCTCCTTCTTCATCCTCTTCCACAATAATATAGCCTTTAATTCCATATTCAGCTTCTTCACACTGGGATGTGCCATGTACACATCTTCATGAGATTTGCTCAAGATCAATAAGCACATCCATTCATTTGGTGGCATGTATATCCTCCCATGGAATCATAATAATCGATCACTATCTAAATAATACCCCTAATAGTTTGGAATCATCATTTCCTCTTCCCTCAAACTATTACTAACCTCCTTGTACCAAGCATCCTTACTTTGTAATCTAAGAAACTTCTCCCTTAGTTTGTCCCTAAGGGAATCACCAAAAATATTCAAGGCCTCTAACTCAGAGAATTTTCCACCCTATTTACTATCCATTTTATGTAAGTAATATCAAAATTATATTAAATTACTAACTCTAACCACATTTTTTTTTTGGTATTTAAATGGTCTTTCATGAAGTTGTGTTCTAGCCCACAATGATGAATCTTAAGTTCAAAATTCCTTCCTAGAAATTAGCGTGTCAAATATTTAGTGTTTACATGATAATAGCCATTTCTAGATCATGTTTTACATAGTTTTCCTCATATGTTATAATTTTTATTGATGCATACACTGTTAACCTTCCATATTTAATTAATATACATCCAAGGCCTTCCTTGGATGCTTTGGCATAGACCAGACTTTATAGCTCCATGTCAGATTCCTTCAAAATGGGTGTAGTAGTTAAGAATTCCTTTGACCTCTTAAATGTCTCTTCATACTTATGCTTCCACATTAATGTATTATTATTTTGTTTAATTTTTGTGATGGAGGTTTCTATCTTTGAGAACCCTTTGACAAACCTGCTATAATATTTGGCCATGCCCATAAAACTATGTACTTCATGAACATTGGTTGGTTCTAACCACTCCATGATATACTTAATACTTGGAGAATCCTCTTAATCGTGTACTAATCAGGGTGAGTGATAGGACTAGAGGTTATGGGCAGTGAGAGTAGAGCCTCAACCATGGTCAAGATGGTGTCATCCTCTCCTAGTCTATCAAGGGTTTACAATATGATTTCCTTATTCATTTCAATAAGTGTGATATATCCCACTCTATTCACATCAACTCCTTGCATTTTATCACTTTAGGTGGTAAAATAGGTTGTGCCTACAACTTATATTATTCTACCTAGCCTTTTAGTGTCCTTAATCCTACTAGATTTTTATTTGGTCTGTGGCTAATTTAGAGCTCACAACTTAGGTTTGGATGGTTTCCACCTAGCTCTGGTACACCTATGGTTAACTAACCTTTGTCATGCTTAGGGGAATCATCTATAGAGGATCTATCTATGCCTATTTGTATCTATGTTGTGGATAGAAATGCTTTTAGTGGGACTAAATCCTTGGTGAGAGAAATCATTGGAAGTACCATTCCCTAAAAGCTAAAATTTATTGGAGGGAGGCCAATTATCTTAGAGAAATGTTCACAATATCACAATGTTTCCTATCACTATTCCTACATATAAAGGTGCTTTCACTTTTGGAGTGATCCGGATTTAAACAAGAATGCAAAAAATTACAGAGATAACCATAAACACATACATGTAGCATAAATAATACTTCATTACATTAATGTAAAGTAATGAAATATGCTTACAAATAGAAATGGAAATAAACAAGCTATGGCGATGGTAGCTTATCACTGAGAAGAGATGTGGTGGCTACACGCCTCTAAATTTTGTTACAAGGAGGCTTGAAGGCCTATTTATTTTTGAGAAATATTGGAAAACCCTAAACATCCAAAAACCTAACCCTAGAAGATGAAACTGTGGGCCCCGTTTTGGTAAATTGGTACATCAACTTCCCGGGGTTGTAACTTTGGCATAACATCTCTGTTTGACGCACACAATGTCTCGTTAGAAAGATATATACAAGAAATACAACTTTGGGAAGATAAAAATCAATCCATGAGCCCATGTTGCTCCCAATTTTCGCAAAAAACATCATTTAGGACCTCAAAACATCTCCGGAAGTTCAGGACCAGAAAAACTGCTAAAAATAGTAAACTATGCTATAATTAAGGAAACTGAAAAGCTGAAAGAAACAATGGTGGGGTTCCAAGTGGACTTGGTGGGAGGCCACCAATATCCACCTGGATTATTCCTCCCCCCTTAGGAGGTAATGGTCCCCATTGCATTGAGTTCCTCCATGAGATTAGGAAACTTCTGCTGAGCTTGGTCCCTAGTGAGCCACTTGCCCAGGTGAAGGAGTTAGCTTGCTTGGACAACTCGATACAGTTGGATATTCTGTTGGCGAGTGTTCCTGATCTATGTGTCTATGATCTGATTAGTTGCATCTTATTCCATGAAATCTGGATTTAACTCTGTGGGTGTGAGTTGTTCTGCATTGTCGGATGTGTCTAGTAATGGTGGAAAGTATGGTCAAAGGCAATCCACATTGAAAATTGGGTGTAGGCCAAGGAATGGGGGAATGATGAGTTCAAATTCATTATCTCCCACAGCCTTGGTAATGGTGTAAGGACCATATCAGAGTGGTCAGAGTTTTCAATAGGCTCCAGTAAGATGTTCCTTTTGCAAATGAAACCAGACTTTATTGCCCACCTGAAACTTGTGTGGCACCTGATGTTGATCATTGCTGCTTGTACTTGGCATTTGATTTCTCCATAATGTCATGGACCTGTTGACAAATATGTTGGATGTTCTTAATGAAGCTATTTACCTTATCTATTCCGAAATGGACATGAGCCCAATCTATGTGAGTAGCTGCAAATGGCATGACCACATCAATGGGACATAGTGGTTGGAATCCCAAGCCCACATAAAAAGGTTTGCGGTGAGTCAAGCTATGGAGAGCTTGATTGTAGCTATGTTGAACATAGGGGAGGCTTTCATCCCATGTTCATGGATGATTTGAGTTGTACATGCGTAGAATGTGTATGATCATCCCATTGACAACCTGGGTTTGGCCATCAGTTTGAAAATGGAAGGCTGTGGACTTAGTGAGTTTCATGTCCAGCATCGACCAGAGATTGGACCAAAATGTACTAAGGAACCTGTTGCCCTGATCTGAGATGATAGACTGTGGGATCCCAATGTCTACCCACACTTGTTCAAAGAAGAATTTAGTAGTGTCTTCTGTTGTGATATTCTTCTTGCAAGCTGCCATAATGGCCATCTTCAAGAACCTATCGATGACAACAAAATCACAGTCATTTCCATGCTTAGTGGAAGGAAGGCCTAACATGTAATCCATGGAGATGGATTCTTAGGGTCGACTAGGGGTAGGAAACGGGGTATAGAGGCCTTGCTTCTTGATACTCAGTTTGGGAATGGTGCAGGCAGTGCATGATCTGATGTGCTTCCTGACATCCTATTGAATATTTGACCAATAGAAATACTTCTATAGTACTGCCACCATTTTCTCGACCCCGAGATGCCCAACAACCTCACTATAGTGTTCTTCCCAAATCATCTTGGAACGCTCGCTTAAAGGAACACAAAGGTGACCCAGGTGGCATAACAGGGCATCATGGAGGTGAAAATCTAGAACATGTTGACCCTCCAAGAGTGTCTGATATGTGTGGCTGAATTCTAGGTCTCTTTTGTAGAGAAGTGGCCATTCAGAAGTCTCATACCCAGAAGAGTTGAGCACGGTGGTTAATTCCATGATATTCAAATGGAACTATTGTAGGTATGTGGACCACTTCTGATGGCAATCATTCTACAATTTCCCTTGGGTCCGTATGAACTGCAGGGATTGGTGGTCTGTGTGGATAACTGTTTCCTTCCCCGTAATGTAATGCTTCCATTGTCAGCATGCTTGCATAATGGAATACATCTCTTTGTCATAAGTGGGATACTTCTAGACTCTATCTGAAAGTTTCTCACTGTGATATGCCACTGGATGCCTATGTGGAGAAAGCACTGTCCCAATAGCATAGGTAGAGGCATCTGTCTTGACCTCAAATGGTGGTTGGAAGTTTGGTAATGCAACCATTGGTGCTGAGCAGAGGCGATCTTTCGACTCTGTGAATGCCTTCTATTGAGATTCAGACCAAAATAACTTTGCCTTCACTCCTCCCATGGTGACTTGAAATAAGGGCCATGTGATATGAGACAATCCAACACAAACCTACGGTAGAAGTTTGCAAGGCCTAGAAAGCTATGGAGCTCTATCAGAGTGGCTAGAGATGGCCAATCTTGAATGACTTGGATATTGGCTGGATCGACATGCACCCTCTTAATGTGTCCCATATACTAAACCTGGGTCATGTCAGAAGTGCATTTCTCCAAATTAGCACATAACTTGTATTGCCGCAGTGTTTCAAGAACCTGTCGGATGTGGTGGAGGTGCTCTTCCCAACTCTGACTGAAGATCAGGATGTCATCCAAGTATACCACAAAAAATGAGTTGGTGAATGGCTGTAAGATGTCATCTATTAGCCTCTTGAAGATTGCAAGAGCATTCGTCAATCCAAAAGGCATAACCAACCACTCAAAAAGGGCCTCCTTAGCTTTGAAGGCAGTGTTGCACACATCAGAGGGTTCGATTGGTACCTAGTGATATCCTAAATTCAAATCGATCTTCTTGAAATATTTTCCCCCCTTCAGTTGGTCCATCAGGTCATCAATCCATGGGATCGAGTACCTATTACGGACAATGATCTTGTTCAGCAGCCAATAGTCAATACAAAGTCTCTAAGTCCCATCCTTCTTCTATACCAACATGATTGGCCTCCCACAGGGTGATGAAATCGGATGGATGTGACCTTTCGGTAGTAGCTCCTGAATTTGCCTCTTGATTTCATTGTTCTCTAGAATGGATTGCTGATAGATTGATCCATTGGATAGCGACACACCTGGGGTTAGATCAATGGAGTGCTTGACCTGATAGTGCAGAGGAACGCCTGCATGGGAGGTGAAGATTTCCTCGTACTCCTCAATGACCTTGTCCATTTGTAGTTTTCGTGCATTGGGGCCCTGTCTAGAGGTTGTGGCCACCATATTCTTCTTTCCTTGAGGGCATATCATCTGGAAATTTTTTTTCCCAATTTTGGAAATGAGCTTACTGCATTGTTTTACAGTAACCAAAGGGATGGTGGTAGGCAGCGCTACCTCTAGTATCTTGTACAACATATTTCCCAAAGTAACAATAAGAACATGGGGCCTTAATTCATACACAACATGTCACTTCCATGAGTATGGTTGTCCTAATAATTCATCACAAACTTCAAGGGGAGCAATTTCACACAATACCTCATCCGTGAAGGGCTTGATGTTGTATGGAAGGTGACACTGCTGGCTCATGCGAAGATCTTGTCCTTGGTGGAGCCACAAGGTGGTGTACGGTTGTGGATGTGTTGTGGTCGGTAACCCTAACTGCTTCACAACCTCTGTTGAAATGAGGTTCTTTTGGCTTCTGCTATCGATAATGAACTATATTGGGGAGCCCTTTACCCACATTTGGGAGTGGAGGAGACGCTCCTCCTCCTCTAGATTTTCGGGTTCCTCCTTATGGATCTTTGTGGTGGCAATGGTGGCGTTGGGATCCGCATCAATAATTTGCTTCCATTTGTCATTCCCCTTGTCGAGTTTTGACTCAGAGTCGAAACATCCATCTGATTCTGAAACCTTTAGCTTGGCCACCAGTGGCTGCTTGGCCCGACACTCACTTGCCAGAAATGGTGGGGGAATAAAGGAATCATAATCGTCATCGTCGGCAGTATGTCACTCTTGAACATGGCACTTTTTGCATTCGTGTCTAGGTGGGGACATCTCATCTCGCTTCACATTTGCCTCCATGGGTTTGGGTTATCCTATTTGACCATTCATCTGCTCATTGTCTCGTCATCATGACCCCTGATCATTTGACCTCAAATACTGCCAAATCCGTCATTGTGCCGCCGATATGTTCAAGAGAAGTTGGCCTCTGCAAGTATAACCTCCCTCTGATATCTCACACAAAAAATATTGTCTCTTTCCGTCTCGTGTCGATGATGTGGGAAACCTTATGGCCCACTTTCGATGAAGATCACTTCCTGTCGACTTCAGCTCATTATCCAGGAAAGTGACCTAGAGACTCCCTT
>APFE030907843.1:0-19116 GCA_000404065.3 Pinus taeda | reverse complement strand
ACTTACGAAAAGTACTCCTCGGTCGTAATGATCGAGTGGTTCTTTCGAGAATCGTTTTATACTTTTTCAGGCTCGAGAGACACAACTTTACGAAAAAGGACACCCCTGGAGTTTTCTTTTTGTTGTCTTTTCAAACTCTCTAAACATGAAAAGACGCCGAGTTTATCCTTTGTCAGACTCGTTCAAACTTTAATGACATCGGGTTTCGTCGTGATGACACCTCTCAAGCATATGCTATCCCCGTCAAGCTTGCCATCCAAAAATAACCGAGGTACTTGCCAGAAATCATGGGGGAATAAAGGAATCATAATCATCGTCATCGGCAGTATGTCACTCTTGAACATGGCATTTTTTGCATTCGTGTCTAGGTGGGGACATCTCATCTCGCTTCACATTTGCCTCCATGGGTTTGGGTTATCCTATTTGACCATTCATCTACTCATCGCCTCGTCATCATGACCCCTGATCATTTGACTTCAAATACTGCCAAATCCGGCATTGTGCCACCGATATGTTCAGGAGAAGTTGACCTCTGCAAGAATACTCAACCTCCCTCCGATATCTCACACAAAACATATTTTCTCTCTCCATCTCGTGTCGATGATGTGGGAAACATTATGGCCCACCTTCGATCAAGATCACTTCCTATCAACTTCAACTCATTATCCAGGAAAGTGACCTAGAGACTCCCTTCAGGTACCTTGGAGCCTGCATGCCTCAATGGCAGGTTCTTCGTGTTCGACGCGAGGTTTTCATCATTGACCTCTGATCAGATGATTCTACGGTTGTTTGACACCAGCTCATTTATTCACACGCCGTGGATTGTACCTATAGTACCTTGAGGACCATCGTCATTATTGGTGGCACCTGTCGCATCTATTAACAGTTTTCATCATTAACTGGTAATCAAACGATGTTCATGCATGTTTGACTTCGACTCCTATATTCACATGCTTGGACTTGTACTGTGTTCGGGTCGAGTTGGAGCGCAAGACCTCGGATTATACATGTTGAAATCCGGGTTGCATTTTGTGGATTATTGTAATCATTGCATGACTCATTCATTGGATGGCTACGACCATACCTGAGTCCATTTATCGATCCCCATCGGATGGCTGCGTCCATACCTGGGATCCAGTTTTATACTCTGTTACGGATGGTTGCACCACATATATATCATGTACTTGAGATATCAGTTGTACTTCTTTTCACAGGTTCTCTGGCGGCAGTGTTTCAGTCACACATGTTCTTGTAAAGCACTTCACCCCTCTCTCTCTCGGGCCTCATTTTTAGGGTGCATCTGTTACACAGTAATTTGTCACCATTTGTCACCGTCCCTGTTACCACTCTCCCGCATCTTGGAGGACCCATTTCGGGACTTGTGAGAAGTGACAAGACTTGAAACCACTTGCCTTATTCACCTCTAAGCATGAGCTTCATATGCCCTTAAGACAACTCCTACTCATTTCCCTTCAAAACATCCCTTTTTTCATTAGCACTGGTGCCCTGTGTTATGCCCACGCCAATGGGGAAAATCCTATTGAAAGGGCGCGCCATTAGCGCTCTATCCCAGAGTCACAATCGCGCCAACCATTTTGGGCAAAGTTTTGAACTACTCAAACCTCCAAAGGTTCTGTCCAACTCATTCACCAAACTGATTCCAAGTTGAGTGAGGATGGTTTGGCTTCGAATCTCCTTAGATGGAAAGTATTTTGCCACCATTCCGTGGAAGTTTCCAAGTGATGAAGCCAAATCCATGATTGTGGGGGACTGACCTTATCTCTTCCTTTTTCTCTATAAAAGCTTGTCTCCATGACTTGAGCAAGCTGGTTCTAGTTCTGATAGTTCTGATTCTTGTGGCAATACTTGTGCTGAAAGGAAGATATCAAAAGATTGGAGTTGCAAGAAGCCTTCTTTGTATCCATAGGGCTTTACCTAAGTAAGGAGATTTTTTCACTAAAGAGAGAGAGAGCTTGTCCCTCACCCTTTCAAGCTTTTGCAAGACTTGTGTAGCTGAGCACCCAGCCAAAGGAGGACTTGACGTCAGGACGCTGGTTGTATTCTCCTTTGTTGAATTATTAATAATAGATGACTATCATTATGGTTCCATTCTCGTTGTACTTGTAATGGTTGATGTTGAATTATATCCTTCCTGATTGATGTATAATTGTATATATTAGATTTCACGCTTGTGTTTGTGTTGTTCTCTTTGTGTGCAAGTGTCCATTCACGTGGATAGTGGAGGATCGTGACCGGCCAAGGCAAAGGAACGCGGGCGACATCTCTTCTACAAACTAAAGCGTTGGATCTCAAGTAGGTCTTCATCACCTACTCCTTATTTGCAATTAGGAACTTGCGTGATAGCATTGTTTGATTGTTGCTAGACCCGTTCTGGGCTAGTAGGGTTCGCCTCTATCCGTAGAGGGTATTTACCTCTCTAACAAAATCAAATGAGTATCTTGCCCTTGACGTCTAATTTGAGTTTTTTATTATATTTAAGAATTGTGCATATATTAATTTGAATTTTATTTTATTATTTTTATTTATAAATTGATGGGATTGTTTATTCCACACATTTACCACTTCATGTATGTGGATGGTGGGTTACTTCTAGATTTAGGACATGGTGTAAGAAGAATGGTGATTTATGCATTTTAACATCCTTATACCTTGCCCACTCACCCCAAATCTATGTCATGGATAATGAATGGTTGTAATAATTTTTCAATCTATGATTTTATGCTATCATATATTTGGCAACACGTTCATTATTTTATGAAATTTTATAATACATTGACAAAAATTCATACATGTAAATTTAAGTTATAGAATGAGAAACAAGATAAATTGATGTTGAACAGGATAGAAGTTTCCCTATTTCGGTGTTCAATTTAAGATTATAGTTACTCATTTTCAACTTAATTTACATAAATGAAGATGAACATTATTTGTTATGCATTTAATGGTATTGTATCCAATTTTTTTGATTTTGCGTGTAACACACTAATGCATCATAATCTCAAAATTCATTTAAATATTCAACATTGAAACATTGTTTCATATACATGATTCTTATAAAACTATGGTTTTGGTTTCTAGAAGATTTTTTTTGCAAAAAAATATGGAAATTAGTTTAGAGTTTTAAAGTGTGTGATTGTATGCATGAACCTTTATTACCATGAATTTGATTGATTATGCTAAATCCTATTTATATTATAATTGATTACGAGTTTCTCAAAAGGATGATTGAAAGAAATAGAACAATGAAGCTGATTTTAATTCTCATAAATCATCGCATTGCATAACTATAACAAAATTATATTAACTCAACCACGCTTTACTTAAGGGTTAACGCATATTTTATGAATTTTTTATTATATAACATTTATGTTTATAAAAATATATTGAATATTTATGTATCAAGGGAGATAGATCTCTCAAGCAAGAATCCTTTAGTGTAGCAAATATCTTATGTAATGTTGCTATGGACGATTGAGTCAATGGTCATTAAGGGAGTTCAACTACTGCTAGGTTAGGCTTGTCTATTATGATTTAAAAAAGAAACAAATAATAAATAAATAAAATTTAAAAAAGAATTCACAACCTACAGTGAGCAAGGACATAATTATTCATGCTATGGTGTGAGAAATAGTGAAATTGACAAGTGAGGAAACCAAAAACATGTTCGTTCATTGATCTAACCATTAATTTTGCACCCAAACTAAGAGGGAGCCAAATTGTACTTGTAAGCATTTCATGGTTTAAGGCAGTTCATGGCTTTAGGAGAAGACATCACGCTTTTAGGTACCTACCTATAGCTAAGGGTTGAATAACCCTAGCCAAATCATAGGGCCATAATCCCAATGAGAATGATATAGATTTGAATGGCTTTAATAAAATATATCAAGGATGATGGGATTAGGTTATGGGATAGAAGAAATGGCGATGAGACTCAAACGAAGGTAACCTAATGGGATTCTGAGTAAACATTGTTAATAGATGCAGACTCATGAGGCCTAGAGAATACAGGAAAAGTGAATACTCGAAGTAAAAAAGACTTGCAATTGACCTACAAGAATCAAAGCAAAGATAAAGTAACTCGCAACCTAAGACTGGAAGCGATATACTTATTTAGGAAATTGTGTAAGTATTAATGAAACATTCAATCAAGGAATACATAAACAATCTAGATTTTTTATCTAACCAATAATTTTATGCACAAACTAAGAGGGAGTACAATTGTACACATGTGACATGTGCTTAAGCATTCTATGGTTTGAGGTAGTTCGTGCCTTGAGGAGAAAACTCCTGTTTTGAGGAGCTAATCTATAGCTAAGGATAGACCCACATGGAAACAATAGATACCATACATCTTTAATAAGAATTAGTATTCATTGATGTTCTTAATAAAGGGTCATTCATGCCTCTTTATCCTTAAGCCAAAAATCTATTGCTACATCTCCTCAAACTAATAGAATGTAGAAAAAAATAGATGGAAACTTGGTGAAGGCCACTCAATTTTTGAAATTAATCATAAATCACCGATTTAATTAATCTAATGGTGTTCCAATAGTGATCAAGGCATCATGATTCTCTTAGAAAATTACTTTAAATAAATGATCAACATGTATAATATCATTTAAAGTCACATATTGTACATTTGAAAGATCCACAATAAGCTCTCACCCATATTCTCTCCTAACAACAACTAACTTATGACTATTGTTTGTGTTTAACCTTTAACTGATGTCACATTGAAATGTGAAAATTATTCTGTATACATTTATAAGTCATCTATGACACTATTTAACTATTTGAGAGAATTTAGATACACTATTTTTAAAATGGACAGTGTATTAATTATCCATGAACCAGTTAATAGACTTCTCCTATCTCCAAACAAAATATAGTCCTAATTCATTTCGTGTTCCCTTTGGAGATATACCACTTAATTTAATTAATTAAACAAAATTAAAAAATAAGATCAATTAAAGAAAAAAATAGCATGCTTTCACAGGAATATAAATAACTAAGACCCATTTCACTTCTATGTAAATTAAAGACATTGAAGAGAAGTTATTGAATTTTAAGTAAAAGAATAATTAGGTTTTATTCATGAAGTATAATTAATTAGTTTTAAATAAAATATAATTTATAGTATGTTGAAATGTTATAAAAATATCTTATAAAAAACAAGATATTGAGTATGAAAACCACTTTAAAAAAATAAAGGATCAAATTACCATTTTGGTAGAGTTCGATATCCAATTGACTCTCTTCTAATTGCAGGTGGAAATCCCATTGACGCTCTTCATCGTTGCACTTAATTTCGAACCCAAATCAATCAACTGTTACTCTATCGCCCGCTATCTTGGACTATACATTGAGTTAAAAAAAAAAAAATCACAATTAACTCTACCTCAGCTTCCCGCTATCTGCAATTACTACCTACTATTAAATCCAAATGAACACCACAAGAGTCCCAGGGAGTGTTGCGGGGCCGTTACTCTCCCGTCTCTACCCACCCTCACGCTACAAAGTTCAACGGAATTGCAGTGCCTAGGTGATTCAATCTAATTCCATACAAACTACAACGGAAATCCCGCAACCTCCATATTATTTCTACAAAACTTTTGATTCGAACGCCAAATTGTATAATACCCCACAACCTCCATATTCTTATACATAACTTTTAGTTCGAACACCAAAATGTATAATATCAGAGCTGAAATGACTAACACGTGGCATGGCAACTGATCTTTATTGGTTTACAAATTTCTTAAACCAATTAACTTGTTCAAACGCCAAAATGTATAATATGAGAACTGAAATGAATTACATGGTAGGGCACTTGCTAGGAAATTATTTGTCTTTCTTCTTTGGAAGAAAAATAGTTTTATATCTGTCAAGGAGAATTGGTTTACCTACTGGTTAAAATATTAATGTTGGTTATTTTTTTTTGGAGTTCTCATTAGTCTGATTTTTTGGACTTTCCAGTGTGGAATCTAGTGTAAAAATTTGAGGTGAAATTTTGATGTGTGTTATTTAAACTGGTTTTTCATTGTATATATGGATTCAGCACCCTCAAAAACCGCTAGGGCAGTTGGGTTGTGTGGGAGTTACCCATCAAACTTCTGATTTCAATAAATTAGACTTGAAAAACCCACTGGAAAAACTTCCAAAAAGTGCCACTAAAGACAACTCGATTTCCTTTGTATATAATGATTATTTGTTTTTATGTATGCTTATTTTTTTTTTTTTTTGGAATGATACTTTTACTTTTACTTTTATTTTGGAGTGATTGGTGAAAATCTAACTTCTATTGAAAATTTTAGAATAATTTAGTAGTATGCACAAATCAAAGGTTGAGATTTATCTTCAAAGTAGTTATGTCTCTTATTCCCTTTTAATTATATTGGAAATGAAATATAGAATGAAATGGTTTGATATTCATTAGTCATGATATTATAAGAGAGTCTATTTCCAAACAGTGGCAAAGTGGGGTGAATCTCTATAGTTAAAAATCTTGTAGCATATTTTTTTAAATGTACATGTATTTTATTTATATATTAATTCTTTTTGGATAATAATATATAATATAATATACAATTTAATTAACTTTTATTATTTTTTTAACTTTATCATAGTGGTATATATGACAAAGTGTCGTGATGTTTATCACAAATTCATGTCTATCATCTTTTACCATCCATTTAATTTATATAGATGCACTAATTTTATTAAATGCAAAATTATGTGCAATCCTCATGAGGAGACTATTGGATAAAACCCTTAAATATTGAGCTAAGTACTACTGTTGGAACTTGTCAATATATGAGACAACTATAGCCTTGGAAAATCCCTTGTCTATAATATGCTTCCAGCCTTCCTAGTATAGGTTCCTATACTTCTTCCATCATTAGATTTAAATAAATAAAAAATCAACAATGGTGTGTAATGGTGTGTAAGAACAGTCTAAGACATCCTTAAGGACTAATCTTGACAGGTAAAAATTATAAAATTTTGTCAATCAAAATGAAAAATTTCCTTCACATAAAGAAATTAAGTAAACATACAAAATATAAAAAATGCTTGCAAAACATAGTTGACGAAAAACATGAAAAGCGATCAAAGGCACTGTGCTTATTCAACCAGGATTATAAGAAACGATTTTTCCAAAAGTTGTAGCAACGGATTATGCCAAGAAAACATGGGGTATGCTAGACACTACCCATCAAGGAATAAATAAAGGAAAGGAAATGATTATGCATAGTTTTAGCAGGTGTTTTAAGAATATAAAAATTAAGGAATCTAATTCTATGGACATGTTGATGATTCAGATAATGAATGTAGTAAACAAATTAAGAACGCATGATGAAGATATCATAGACCAAGAGGATTTTGAGAAGGTTTTAGGGAGCCTACCAACTAAATTTTATATTGTAGTGGTTTGCATTAAAGAATCAAAGAATCTATCACAACTTTACATAGATGAGTTAATGGGATCCTTGTTAGCACATGAGGCAAGGATGAATACAAATTATGGTTCATTCGATAATGCCTTCAAATCATAGGCACATGTCAGCCAAGCTAGAGAAACTAATAGAGAATGCTTGGGCATAAATAATAGAGTAAACTTACTGAAATATGGAAATTCAATATCAAATCAACAAGATTTGTCATGGTATAACTCTCAGAGTTTAAGTGTTAGTGACCAAGCTCATCAAAAAATAATATAGAATGATAAATCCAAATATCAATGCCAATATTATTAAAGGCATGGAATTTATTCTAATGAATGTGCAAAAATATTGTAGATATAAATAAAACCAATTATGATTTTACCTTTGAAAGTGTTGTTTATAAATAAAACCAATGATGATTTTACCTTTGAAAGTGTTGTTTATAACTTGTGATATGGCTTAGAAAAGTAACAAATACCTTTAATTGTTAGGTAGTGGTTGTAGTTCATGTGACATAAAATATAAATCTATCTGCAGTCCTAGATAAATTTGTTAAGCTTGAAGTCACATTGAGTGATGACAGTATTTGTTTTTTTTAATAGGATCAATTATCTTATTATCATTCGAAAAAGGATAGCTATATGCCTCAATACAATACTTCTTGCTGATAAGAAGAGGATTCCAAAGCTAGATCCTCTAGACTTATAGTTCCTACTAATATGTAAGTAGAATTATATCCTATATATCCTATTACACTTCTTGAATAAAGTCTAATAACATTTTGCAGAAGATAGATGCACTTACATTTCATCAGATGTCTACCAATATACAAAACCAACAAGGCGAGACAATCAATTTATCTTAGAAGAGAACTCATTGATTCTCGTTGATATGAGAAAACTATCCTCTCTGTTCTTGGTTGATAGATGACTCTTCCTTCTGATTGGGAGAGTTTCTACGAATATTGGAACTATGTAGGTTTTAAACCTCTACAGAAATTACCTGCATACGAATTCTAAAACAAAGAAAATGAACAATGCGAGAGCATAACACATAAAACACATATGCACAGAGATTTTCCCTGATTTTTCATTATGTTCCTTTCAATGTTACAATACATATTTATACATGCCGAAGAATCTAATACCATGGACTGAAAGCCATCACGTCCAAAACCATGGACCGAAAACCATAGGTAGGTTCGCCCAACCTAATATAGGGTCTCAAAAAAAAATTCCTGGGGCACTGCCCCAGACCTCGTAGAGCGGAGCTACCCGTCCCCCTCAAATCCCTTGGACAGGGCAGGCTACCGCCCCCCCTCTAACCCCCCAGTTCACTATGTAGGTTAGTCGTGGAAAGAATATAACACAACCCAACAATCTCCCACTTGTTGTTTTCTTTCCATAGGGGGCCACAGGAGAGCTTAGTCATTTTTCCAACCCTTAAATTCCCATTGTTTCTCTACACCAAGAGAACTTCTCAGAGCTCACAGATTTTGTCAATGCATCTACAGTATTCTTCAAAATGTCCACCTTTACCAACAAGACCTTTTTGTCTTCTCTCATATCCCTCACAAAGTGATACTGAACATCAATGTGCTTTGTCTTTGAATGATAAGCAAGGTTCTTTGCCAAGAAAATTGCACTTTAGCTGTCACAATCTATCCTTATAGCTTCCTGTACTAACCCCATACTTGAACACAATCCTGCAACCAAACTACTTCCTTGCTTGCATGAGTGGCTACCATATATTCTGCTTTTGTAGTTGGTAGTGCCACTACAGATTTTTTCTTACTCATCCAACTGACTGCACCTCCAAATAGTTTAAACACATACCCACTTGTAGATCTTCTCTGATCCAAATCTCCAGCCAAGTCTGCATCAACAAAGACACGAATATCCAACACTCTGTCCAATCCTGGTGTTCATTGGTAGCACAAACCATAATCACTAGTGCCACGCAAATACCTAAAAACCAGCTTCGCTGTTGTCTAGTGCTCCTTCCCTGGTTTTGACATAAACCTGCTCAATACTCCCACTGCATGTGCAATGTCTGGTCTAGTACAAACCATTGTGTACATCAAGCTACTGATTGCACTTGCATATGGAAAACAGGACATGTCCTCTTCCTCTTCTTGTGTCTTGGGAGACTGTTCAGCAGATAACATCACACCTACAAGAATAGGAACCTTCATCGTTTTACTGTCCTACATATTAAACCTCTGCAGTATTGTCTTGACATACTTCCTCTGGTTTAACCAGAGCTTCCTCTTTTCCCGATCTCTTTTAATTTCCATGCCCAAAATATAGTTTGTAGCACTGAGATCTTTCATGTTGAATTTGGAGGACAATTAGGTCTTCAAATCCTAGATAATTTCTCTGTCATTTCCAACCAGCAACATATCATCCACATACAAGACCAGATAAATAACACGGTCACCAATTAATTTAAAATACGCACAGTGATCTGCTTTGCTTCTGGTGAAGCCAAGTCCCCGTATAAATGTATCAAATTTTTGATACCACATCCTTGGTTCCTGTTTTAACCGATACAGAGACTTCTTTAACTTGCATACCAGTTCTTTCGTACCCTTCACCGCAAAGCCTTCAGGTTGCTTCATGTAGATTTCCTCTTCCAAATCCCCATGAAGAAATTTTGTCTTCACATCCATCTATTCTACCTCAAAATCAAAAGCAGTAGAAATAAATAAAAGTAATCTAATAGAAGTTACCTTGACAACAGGAGAAAAAATATCATCAAAATCAATTCCCCGCACCTAGGAATTTCCTTTTGCTACAAACCGATCTTTGTATTTCTCCACCTTCCCTTCTGCATTTGTCTTCTTCTTGAACACCCATTTGCTGCCAATGGGTTTCCTTCCACCTGGCAACTCCACGAGATCCCAAGCCTCATTTTTGTGCAAAGATTCCATTTCATCAACCATGGCCTCTTTCCAGAGTTTTCCATCCTCTAAATCCACTGCTTCCTTCACAGTTCTAGGATCATCGTCAGTAACAGACAAAGCAAAATTTGAACAGAAAGAAGATGGACTATACCTTTCTCACTGTCTTCTTTCTCGAACTGATCTTCTCACAGGCAGAGTTTTTGGCTCTTCATCTTCTGATTCCTCCTCTGCTACAGAGTCTGATTCTTCCTCCTTTAGCTCAAACTCTATCTTCATAGGTTCCTTTGGTTGGACTTCATGTTTAGTAACATCTTTCACCTCTCTGAACACCACATCTCGAATGTACACAACCTTCTTTGTTACTGGGTTCCAAAGCTTATAACCCTTTAAGCCATCCTTATACCCAATAAAGATGCACTTTTCAGATTTACTATCCAACTTGGTTCGTTTCTCCTTTGGAACATGTACATATGCATCACATCCAAATACCCTCAGATGTGAAAGAGAGGGTTTCTTACCAGTCCATACTTCTTATGGAGTCTTATCCTCCAACGCTGATGAAGGTGACCTGTTGACCAAGTAACATGCAGTATCCACTGCCTCTGCCCAGAATTCCTGTCCTAACCTGGCACCAATGAGCATGCTTCTTGCCCTTTCCATCAACGTCTTGTTCATTATTTCTGCGACTCCATTTTGCTGAGGTGTATATGGAGTAGTCTTCTGTCGTGCTATACCACACTTCTTACAGAATTCTTCAAATTCCTTGCTACAAAATTCTCCACCATTATCTGTCCTCAACACCTTTATCTTCTTCTCTGTCTGATTTTCCACCAGAGCTTTAAATTCTTTAAACCTATCAAAGACTTCAGATTTCATCTTAAGGAAATATATCCATGTATTCCTTGAGAAGTCATCTATAAATGATACGTAGTACACAGACTTACCCACTGATGGAACCTTCACAGGTCCAAACACATCACTGTGCACAAGCTCTAATATATGTTTCGTCCTCTTACCACCAGAGGGGAAACTCACCCGATTCTGCTTCCCATCACTACAACGTAACCCTATGATTAGCGTCCCTTTTTTCTTCCTTTTTTGCATCTAGAACCCATTTTTGGTGCTATTTGTGTCCATTTATATGATATGGTGCAAAAATTGATGCAATGTTTGCACCGAGTTTTTCACCAAGTCTTACACCAGGTTTAGCACCAGGTATTGCAATAGGTTTTGCCCAGGTTTTACACCAGGTTTTACGCCAAGTTTTATGCCAACTTTTGTGCCATCATTTGTACCATGTTTTGCATTAAGTTTGGCACCTAATTTTGTTTCATGAACTTTTGTATCATTTATTGCATCTATTTTTTGTGCCTACACTTGCATCAACTTTTTCATCATCTCTTGCATCCTCTTTTGCATCATTTTTAAAATTACTTTTTGCATCCATTTTTACATCATTTTTTGCATCCGCTTTGCATCAGGTTTTGTGTCTCATATTGCATCTACTTTTGCATCTAATTTTGTTGCATCAACTTTTTCATCATATTTTTCATCCATTGTTGCACCCATGTTTACGTCCACTTTTGTATCCCTTTTTGCATCTTATTTTTCATCTCCATTTGCTTCTTTTTTTGCATCTATCATTACATCCACTTTTGTTTTGACACTATTTGTACCATGTTTTGTACTTACTATTGTACCCACATTTGCTTCCAATTTTGCATCCATATTCACCTCCACTTTTGCATCAAAATGTTGCATCTATTTTTGCATCAATTTTTGTGCTGGGTTTTGCATCTCATTTTGTATCATCTTTTGCATCTACTTACATTACATCCATATTTTTCATCCAACTTTGTTTCTGTTGTTGCACCCATGTTTGCATCCACTTTTTCATCCCTTATTGCATCTTGTCTTGCATCCAAGTTTGCATATTTTTTTTTTGTTTTTTATTACATCCACTTTCTCATCCACTTTGGTTGTGTCATATCTTGTGCCTATCATTAAAACCCAGATTTTCTTCCAATTTTGCATCCACATTTGCATCCTCTTTTGTGTCTAAGTTTGCATCAAATAATTTTTCTATTTTTTCATCCCATTTTGTGTCTACTTTTACATCCACTTCTAATGTGTCCAATTTTGAATCTAATTTTGTGTCCACTATTGCACCCATGTTTACATCCATTTTTTAATCCAATTTTGCCTCCTTTTTGCATCCAAGTTTGTGTCTTTTTTTTTGTTCATTGTTGTATCCACATTTATTTCACAACAATTCATGCTAAGTTTTATGCCTACTATTAAACCCATGTTTTCTTCCACTTTTTCATCCATATTTGCACCCTATTTTGTGTCCAAGTTTGCATAAACTATTGCATCTACTTTTTCATCCATTTTTGTGTCAATTTTACTGTCTTGTTTTGCATCTACTTATGTTGTGTCCACTCTTCATCCAATTTTACATCTATTGTTGCCCCCATTTTTTTTTTTGACTTTTGCATCCATTTTCCAACACTCATATAATTTTTGCATTTATGATATTTCTTATGGCATTAACAATTATGAACAACTGATGACAATGTCAATAATTATGACGATGATGATAATTAAGATGATGACGATGGCATGAATTGTGATTATTATGATAATCAAAATGATGATAAAGATGATGGGGGTTATAATGAAAACGATGATGATGACAATGATGATGGCGATGCTAATGACCTTAGACAATCTTCCCAATTTTCAAATGTTTTCATGGTCATAATCATAATCACTATCTTTAGAGTCATCTTCCAATTCATCATCATTTGATCATCATTATCATTATTTTCATCTTGGTCATCATCAACAACAATAATGGCATGAATGATGATTATGATGTTCATGACGAAGTTGGCAACAATGATGATAGAAATTACATTAATTATGATGATGGGGATGATGAAAATTATAATGATGATGATAATGGTAGTGGTGATGATGGTCATCGATCATCTCTAAAAAATAAAGCTGTCATTTCTCTTGCATATATCATGTGTCCTAACAACCCTTTTGAGCACTCGTAATATCTTTTGGGTTGATGATATTTCTTACAACACCTATAATTATGAACAATTGACAAAAATGTCCATAATGATGATGATGACGATGACAGGAATGGTGATTATGACGATAATGCAATGATGAGATTGGTGGTGGTGATGATGATGATAATGAAGATGATGTCACTCCCTCTAAACTAGGGAGATACTCATAATGAGACAAAAAAGTACTATGAAGTTGAAATATTCATATAAGAAGGGATCTGGATTGATAAGCATCAACAATGATTTAAATCATCATAGCCACATTGTCAAAATAGAAAGGCCTTGACTAACAAGTTATATATCTCCATTAGATCATTGAGAGGCATAAATTTGGACACCATTGCATCTTTAAGCACTTACCGCACTAGGATGTTCATCAGGCATGTCCTCACATGATCATTTCCTAATCTACTATCATAATATTTGACACCAGGAAAAGTTGATCCTCATGACTATTCTTATCTTGGATTAATGTACTTGACTTATGGCGGTTAGTCCTAGTCAAAGCACAAATTCTCAAAGAATGTTGGTCCCATATGTTTATCTAATACACCAACCTCCCTATTGGTGTCTTTAGTAGGCTTACGACTGTTAGTCTCAGCCATAGTACATGACAAATGGATAACATGGTGTCAATGCTCACTCCCACTCAACTAGGGAGGAGACATCCACAAGCATAAGCGTTTCTCAAGAATACCCATTATTTTCATAGGGAATAACATCATTAATTTTTTTTCAATGCATGATGCCTTTATGATTAAGAATTCATAGATTTGTGGCAAAACATTTCCCCTTTTTGTCATTTGTGATGAAAGAAAATCAAAAAGTTAAAGCCAAGATCATTAAATATACACTATAATTATTTATCTAAGTCTAAACTCTAAGGTTAAAGTGAAAATTTATGTAAATATTATATCTATGATTTGTTCAAAACTTATGAAAACCTTATTCCCTAAGTCCTATATATAAGAAAAATCAAAAGAAATAAAAATAAGGCCCAATGAATGGTAACTCATGTATTCACACCCTCTTTGGAAAACATATGAATATATACACTTCTAATCACACTTGATCACATGTTTGTGATGGTTAAATCATGAAGTCCTCTTTTCCCCTTTCATTTTCACTTCATCATTTAAGCACCTAATTGAGGATCTAGGTAATTTTTCTTGCTTAAGGGTTTCATGTGTACTCTTGGTTTACTGATGTCACACTACAGTCAATCATGTGACGAAGTGAAATACTTAAGTTTGTGGAGTTAATAGAACAGTGTATTAATTAAGTCACCACACACACATGTATTACATATCATTGATCCACATATGTGGGTTGGAGACTCATTGCTAGAGAACTTTAATAGATACTACTTTAGGGCCTTGATGGTATATCTTACAAAATATCTTGGTAAGCATTGTGATTCATCCTTTCTGTTCCTCGAGACACTTGATAATATTGAAGTCACTCCCAATAATCCACGGAGATGGGGAGCATAAATTACTTGTGCTGGAAATAGAATTGAGAAATGGAGGTTTTCCATTTGCAATATTGGAGTCATAGACATTGGATACATGGTAGTAGTCCTCAATGTCAAGTAACTAAAATTATATTGTCATAACGCGAAAAGAGGTAAACATATTGGTAACCTTGATGTCCTAAACATTCCAAATAATAGCCATTCCACCCAAGTATATCTAATCATCAATCACTACTACTTGGAAATTCCTCCCCCATTTTCTAATTATATAAGGTAGAACCTCACTTAATATTTCTATTTCTTATATCAACATTATTGATGGGTGCTTTGCGTAACATTTTCTTTTTAGGAGTATTTGTTTTCCTTTGCTATTGAGGTCCCTCATGTTCCATGAGACTATTTTCATGGAGAATTTAAACAGAAAGGAAGTATAATGTGACTAGAAAAAACATGTTCCAGATTTAAGTTATTGGACAATGCCACTTCATGACTCCTATATTTCCTTATCTTGGGAGTGAATGGTGAACTTGATAGCCTTAAGGGAAATTAACCAATGAAAATCTCAAAAAGAGGTGACTTTTGACTTTATCACATACAAGTTAATATACTAAAAAAGCATCCATAAAAATCTCATCAATCAATGAATCTTTAAAAAAATATCCAAAACAATTTCATCAAGAAGTGAAGCATTACATTATAAATTACAATCTATAAATATTTTGGGAACTTTTTGTTAAACCATGTTCAAAACCAACATATTTAACATTAATATCTAACAGTAATATGGAAAATAACACATTTTCATAAATTAAATAACATGTTATCAATCCTAAGAAATGTCACTAACATAAAACTAAAAATCATGCAACTAATGGGAGTGGCCACTCAAGGCCACCATAAGACAATTAATCAATTAAGACAAGGATTAATGGGGAAAGAAATCTACAAAGGACAAAGGCAAACTTATTTTAGCTTTATTATTTTATTAGGTGCAAGTTGAACATCTCAAGGTATAATGAAGAGAACAATTAATTTTATTGCATTAATAAAACCCAAGCATATTCTATAACTTAGCAAGGAGAGATGTATAATACCCATCTCAGCGACACAACGCATGGCACTAAGTTACTTTTTTATATATAATTTAAGCTTATATCATAAAATCACAATTTTAGCAAGAATGAATGTTTAAAACCCATTTTTATAAAAGGAAAATATAATTTTTGTTATAAAAAAAACCAGAAACTAAATATATATTTTTTAGAAAATAAATAAATACTAAACTCAATATATATTTAAAAAAAAACTAAACCTAAGCATATATATATATTATATTATATAATATATATAATTATACTATATAATTATTATATATATATATATATATATATATTGAAATAATTTTTTGAATTTTTTAAACACTTCCCTCCATTCTAAGAAGCAAAAATAACAATAGAAATAAGGATGGACCAAAAATATTCCTTTCCTTGGTAAGTGTTTCCCACCGTTCGTTCCACTCACTCGAGTTATTTCATAAAATAGAGATAAGTGTTATTTCACACTCTTTTGGCAAAGCCTATTGAGATTCTCTTATGATATATCTATTCCTTGATGGAGTCCTTGATATGTTGATCAAGTTTTGATTCCTTGGAGATTAATTAGAGCAAAGAAAACATGAGTACTCTTAATTCCTAGTTCAATGCCTCTAATGGTGGACACAAGGCAAGGGAGGGATTGCTATCGTGGTCATAACTCCAAGTTAATTGTCTTTGATGGTGGATGAGGCAAGGAAGGGGGTTTCGGTCATGGTCGTGGTCGTGGAGTTTTCTATTTTACATTATATTTAGAGAGTTCAAAGCAATTTGAATGGAATCATTGTTGTCACTAGGTATAATGGATTAAGTGTGATAATGGATAAAATGAAGTAATTATTTGTGAGCATTTGTTCTTGAAAGAACATTAGGATCCATCTTATTATAGAGAAAAGTACATGCATTAAAAACAACTCAATATTTCCTGTGACATTCATATTCTATGCAACTTATTTTTCATTAAAAACAATTTACTTTTTCATGTGACATTCTTTTTTTGTTAAAATTTCTTCTATTTCTAATCTGAATTACAATTGTAATTTGAAATAAATCTTCAAGTAAATATTAATTTACCAATTCTACATGGACATCATAAGAAAGATTCGCAATATAATGTGAAGAACAAATGGGTACCTACTTCATATGGATTAAAAATTTATTCTACTACATAATGTGAATTACAAGTGTAATCTTAGTTGGATCTCCAATATATCTTAAGCAATATTTTCATTTTATTTTTAGTACTATTAAATGTTATTATGTCCTACCTCATTTTATTGTTAGCATTGTAATAAAAATATGCATTTTTCTATAGAATTAGTACTAACATGTAATATTGTTTTTTTTTCCAGAACGCTATAGGTAATGACCACGAAGATGATGATATAGACTATGTTTAAATTATATCATATATCATAGATGATGATGATGAGGATGGAGATGGCATTGGTGATGATTATGTGGATGATATTATCAGGATGGTCAGGATGATTATCATGGAAATGATCATGAGGATGAGCTTGGCTATGATTTTCGTGGTGCCAGCTAACCATGCGTTATTTTTTATATTTAGTTGGATGTCTTAATATGGTAATCATACATTCAAATTTTAGTTTATTTGAATAATGATGATGATACTATCGGTAATATCTTTGTTACCTTGTGAATATGTTGAAAATTGTTTACAATTTTTTTATGAAGAATTATTGTGTATGATGAGATTCCTATTTTTTTATGGATGTTGTGAATTTACCTTAGCATAATGATATCTATGAAACATTTCCATTTGGTAATCTTACATTGACTTTTAGTTTATTTGATTAAATATGATGATGATATTATCATTTTTATCTTGTTATTTTATGTATATATTGAAAATTATCAACATTATTTTGATGGAGAATTATTATGTATGATTATATTACTATCTTTGATGGATGTTGTGAATTTACCTTAGAATAATGGTGTTCATGAAATATTTTGATATGATAATCACACATTTGAATCTTAGTTGATTTGATTAAGGATGATGAGGATATTATTTACCTTAGCATAATGATATCTATGAAACATTTCCATTTGGTAATCTTACATTGACTTTTAGTTTATTTGATTAAATATGATGATGATATTATCATTTTTATCTTGTTATTTTATGTATATATTGAAAATTATCAACATTATTTTGATGGAGAATTATTATGTATGATTATATTACTATCTTTGATGGATGTTGTGAATTTACCTTAGAATAATGGTGTTCATGAAATATTTTGATATGATAATCACACATTTGAATCTTAGTTGATTTGATTAAGGATGATGAGGATATTATTAGTATTATCGTGTTACTTTATATATGTGTTGAAACCAGTCAATGCTTTTTTATGGAGAATGATTGTATGATGACATTACTATTGTTGGATGTAATATTGTGAATTTACCTTGGAATAATGATATATGTGGTAAATGTTGATTTAATAGTAATATATGTATATTGAAAATTGTCAATGTTTTTTTGATGGAGAATTGTTATATATGAGGATACTGCTATATGTTTTATGAATGTTGTCAATTATCCTTAAATTTGTTTGCAAATACTAAGTTATGAATTTGAATTGTGATATATTCTTAAATGTGTTATACATGAAAATACCTCCTCATCATCTTGGAGGAGAATACTATGTTGTTGGTTGAAATACCCCTTTCTCCTAAAGTTTATAAGCCTATAATACAAGTTATGTACCATGAGGGCCATGGTATCCTAGTCTATAACAAGTTGTCCCCTTTATCTAACTTTTGTTACCAAAATAATAACCACCTAAGAAAAAATTAAGAAACTAATAAAATAAATCCATGTAAACAATTTTCTAATATACCATTTTATTATTCTTTTACCAAAATTACCCAAATAAATGTCACATTTATCAAAATAACTGTGTATGTATTTTATATTTAAATTAATATAGTAGCACAAGATTTAATAAAATTTAAATTGAAAAAGCAAATTCAAAATTTATAGGATATTTAAATTTAAATTTAAATTACCCAAATAACGGTCACTTTTATAAAAAATAACCATCTACATGTATTTTAT